>CM077093.1:36530771-36626885 GCA_039513925.1 Platanthera zijinensis
TTACCCGGACAAGAGGAAGAGTCGATGATGCACATCGAACAAGACGACGATCAACCTCATCCTCAGCTTTCTGTTCATGCGTTGACAGGCATTCCCCATTTCTACACCATGAAAATCACTGCCTCCTACCACGGCCCAACCTCGCGTGCTGATTGACTCGGGCAACACACATAACTTCTTGGACAACGCAACGGCCCAGCGACTGCAAGTCAGTGCTCAGCTCCACCCATTCCATCATTCCAGGTCGCAGTGGCGACGGTCAACACATTTCCAGCTCCCACAAGGTCGTCGACTTCGTTGGCGCAGCATGGCGTCATGTTTACATCCGACATGCTCCTTCTCCCATTGGGCGGGTGCGCGAAGTCATCTTGGGGAATTCAATGGCTTGTCATGTTAGGTGTCATTCAGTGGGATTTCAACAACCTAACGATGGAATTTACAAGTCAAGGCAAAAAAACAACTCACCTACGGGGCACTACGGAACGATCTAACGGGATGCCTCTTAAAACAAAAGCGGATGGAAAAACTGTTAGCAAAACGGACAAGGGGAACTACCAGCCCGGATGATGGCCATTTGCAACATCACATGGGCCCGATCTCGGCGACCACGACCCCGATGGAGCACCCGTTCCAGCCACCATGCCGGCTCACACTGGGACCAGCCTGCCTCCGGAAGCGGCACACCAATTAAATGGACTGTTGGAAGAATTTCAGGATCTGTTCCAGGAGCCGGTCGGAGTACCCAGGTCCGAGATCAGGAACACCGTGTTCCTCTCAAGGAGGGACCAATCGATGTCAACATACGGCCGTACGGGTATCCACCCTTGCAGAAAACTGAAATTGAGAGAGTTGTTGAGGAGCAGTCCCCACCCCACCACCCTCCCCCTTTGTGTCACCGGTTATTTTTGGTAAAAGAAAACTGATGGGCACGTGGCGCTTATTGCATTGACTATCAGCGATTGAACTAGCTACCGTCAAAACTCCAAAAAACATGTTCCCGATACCTATCATTTTGAAGAATTTTGGATGAACTCAACAGAGTTATTTTTCTTCTCCAAGCTAGATCTCCGAGCCGGTTACCACTAAGCCCGAATGGAGGACGAAGACATCTACAAAACCGCGTTCTGAACACACCAAGGCCACTACGAATTCTTGGTATTGCCGTTCGGCCTTACTAACCGCCCCCTCCACCTTCCAAGGGTTGATGAATCGGGTGTTTGAGCATCAACTACGAAAATTCCTGTTGGTATTCTTTGACGACATCTTGGTCTTTAGTAATTCTTGGGACAAGCATCGCCACCATCTCGAGTTCACGTTTCACACCTTGCGATTGCACCACCTGTATCTTAAGAAGAGCAAATGTAACTTTGGGCTTCAACAAGTGCATTACTTGGGCCATGTTATTTCAACCGGGGGAGGCCGGCCTGATCCTCTCAAAATCCAAGCCATGACTGAGTGGCGGAATCAACAAACTTTAAGAAACTACAGGGCTTTTTGGGCCTCATGGGATACTATCGTCAGTTTATCCAAGGATACAACATCCTAGCTCGACCACTCACCGATCTCCTATTCCCATAAGTCCTTCCATTGGACATCGACCACGGCAATGACCTTCCAACAGTTGAAGAAGGCGGTTTCACAACCACCGGTCTTGCGGTTGCCCAACTTCACCTTGGAGTTTACGGTCGAGACCGACGCGGAGGACTCCGGAGTGGGGTGTGGGGGCTGTTTTGTCACAAGAAGGGCGGCCTATTGCTTACTTTATCCGCGCCTTAGGTCCCAAACACTCCAGTTTATCCGCGTATGAAAGAGAGCTCTTGGCCATCGTCATGGTCGTGCAACATTGGCGACATTACTTTGCGTGCTGCCACTTCCTTATCCGGACCGACCACCAAAGCCTAAGGTTCTTGTTGGACCAAAAAATCGGCACACAAGCGCAACAAAAGTATATCTCCAAGCTCATGGGGTATGATTTTCACATACAATACCGAAGAGGGAAGGACAATGTGTGCGGGGATGCACTGTCACGCCAACATGACCCCCCCCCCCCCCCCCCCCCCAACATCGAACTGTGCACCGTGGTCACCCTGCGGTCTTGAATGCTGGATGAAATCAAAGTTTCATGGCTACACGACCCCCACCTCCAATAGTTGATTGCGGCAAAGGAGGTTAACCCGGATGCCAAACCAATTATCAATTGCGGCACGACATTCTCACCCGAAAAGGGCGACTCTCAAACGGAAGCTATTGCAACTTTTCCATGATGGAGCGGTGGGTGGACACTCCGACATCACAACAACATATCAACGACTAAAACGAATGTTTTATTAGAAGCGGATGAAGCCGGAGATCTATGCCTACATTCAACAATGTGATGCGTGCCAACGATGTAAGGCGGACCATCAAAAATCAGCGGGCTTGCTACAACCGCTGCCCATTCCAGAACGGATTTGGCGCGGCATCTCTCTTGACTTCATTGAAGGTTTGTAGAAGAGCAACAGATAGTCCACCATCCTAGTGGTAGTGGACCGGCTGAGCATGGCTCATTTTATCGCCGTCACTCATCCATACACTGCGGAGTCCATAGCACAAACCTTCTTGGACTCGATTGTCTGACTGCATGGCTTGCCGGCCTCCATTGTAAGTGATCGCGACACAGTGTTTCTAAGCCAATTTTGGCAAGAATTGTTTCGCCTTTTGCAGGTTCAGCTGAACCTCTCAACCGCATACCATCCGCAAACGGATGGCCAAACGGAGGTGGTCAATCGATGCTTGGAAATTTTTACTTGCGGTGCATCTGCTTCGAACGACCGAAATAGTGGACTAGGTGGCTAGCTCTAGCGGAGTGGTGGTACAATACGACGTTCCACAGCGCCTCTAATATGACTCCCTACGAGGTTGTGTATGGGCAAGAACCTCGACTACACACGCCATACATCGAAGGGGCAGCTGTTATGGAGGAGGTGGATCGTTCATTGGAGGCACGAGAGCGGGTTATTACCCTCTTGAAGTTCAACCTCGCACATGCTCAAAGCTTGATGAAAGTGCTCGCCAATAAAAATAGGCGGGAGCGGTCACTCGAGGTGGGCTCGTGGGCCTACATACGCATCCAACCGTACAAGCATACGAGTCTGCGGGCTTATGCCTGTCACAAACTCGCACCGAAATTCTTCCGGTCGTTTCAAGTGATGGAGAAAGTTGGCATGGTGGCCTATCAGTTGGAACTGCCCCCCGACGCCAAAATCCACCATATATTCCATATTTCCCAACTAAGGGAGCACCTGGGCGACCACCCAACTCAGCTCCTTCATCTACCGACATTTGTGACAGCCGAGGGGAATTTGCAGGTTGAGCCCATGCGGGTTCTAAAGAGAAGGGTTGTTCCTAAATGAGGCAGACCCATCACTCAGCTATTAATCCAGTGACACAACGGGACGACAAAGGAAGCAACTTGGGAAGACCTGTGGTTTCTACAACAGCACTATCCACATTTCCCATTCCTTGCGGACGAGGAACCATCGATGGGGGAGGCAATGATGCGATCCCGAATCCCAGAAAGGTGCGAAGCAACGGTCGGGAAACATAACACGTAAATCCTGAATGTTGGAAGGGTAGTTTTGTCTTTTTTGTGCCTTTATATTATGTGTGTTTGTCCTAGGGATGTTTTATGTTTTTTCTGAAATGTATATGTGAACGGCTGGGAGTGGAGAGTGTCTCCTCTTGCAACCGGTGTGTGTGTGTGCTGTACTCCTTTAATCCTCCAGAACTTTTGTGTGGTTTTCTTCTGCTGTAAGTGTGGCAAGCTGATGTGTAGTTGGTTAATAGCTATCTATTGAAGGTATTTGTATCCTATTTTCCCCTCTTGTCTTTCTCGGTTTGCATTGGTTTGCATCACTCACAACGCTTCCTCCTCCTGATGACTCCTCCACTAATCACGCTCCTCACCATCTCTGCTCACAGAGGAGGGTTCGGCTCGCCTCCTCCTTACTTCCCCAACATCGCCTTAGATCTTTGTCTTCTCTGCATCAGTGCACCGGTGTGTTCAACCCTACCTAAACTCATCTCTCTCCTTCATTCGACTTTACTAATTTGGCGGAACGAATGGGTTTCCTAGGCACTGCAATGGGGTTTCAGAGCCTAGGTTTGATTTTCTGAACATTAACTTGCCTGGGGAGGGGCTGTTAGTAAGTATTTTTTTCCAACTTTTTTACACTGACATCTTCGAAGAATGAAAGACTGAGTTGTCCATAGAAGGTACATGAGCCTCAGCAAGAGTAGGTGGAGGAGAAAGTAGAGAAGAACTAGGATTGACAATAGTGTCAATTGGACTGTCAGATGCTTCTCCATGGAGATGAGCAGATAGAGGTGGAACAACAACAACTGGTTGACTGGAAGGAATTTTTCTTCTGATCCTTCTTGCCCATCTGCTAAAAAGATGAATCTTCAACATTTTCCTTGGAGGGATATTAGTGTCATTAGATATACAAACTTCAGGGAAGGAGCGCTTTAACACCATACTTAATCCTTTCATAGGGAATCTCTGCATGCCCTCTGAATCTGGTCTGTACCAGCTTCACCATATACTGTCCCCAGTTTATCTTCTTTCCCAAAATTAAAATTCCCATCACTTGAAGGTATGCCCATGGGATAACATCATGGGCAAATCTGTTACGCATCATAATCTTTCCACTGGTATCGACAAGAAACTAAAAACTTTTATATACCTCATTCTTCTTCATGTTTGAGGTTTAACCCCCAATATATTCCATTATTTTTATAACCTCAGCAATTTCCCCATTGGCAAGAACAACTTCTTCTGGACCAGCTAGCTGATTGAATGTTGCAGTCATTACAAAATCAATAGTTCTAATCTGAACTTCATTAATAGTGGTTGTAGAAGAGTAGTGTAAACCTTGTAAATAAGACACCATCTTCAGTGAGATCTAGTTGTACACAGTAGATCTTGGAACCAAATCAGATTGACTTGGAGGGTAATTAAAGGAGCTTGGAACATCCTGACTCACACTGTCAGTTCTTCAATTTGGCTGGTTATTATTTTATCTGCAAAATGGAATTAGTGAAAGAGTTTTTTTCTTTCACACAATATGCTAGTTTCATAAAAAACTACATGCATTATTTTTTCTATTTTGAATGTATTTTTATTATAACATCTATAAGCCTTGCTAGATGTTGAGTATCCTAAGAAGATACTGTTAGAGTTTTCAGGATGATTTGAAAGTAGTCAAATAGTTAGTCTCACTGTCAACACAATATGAGCTTATATGGCCTCACATAAGAGAGTTTGAAGAAGTTGGAGGTAGGGGTGTTTACAAACCGATTCGAACCAAATAAATCTTCAATTGATTCCAAATTTGACATAGAATGCAGAGATTCATATTCAGATTCGGATTTGATCGAATATTCGGTGCCGGATTCAGATTCGGAATCGTCATGAAAGGTTTGATTCGAATTTGGGTTCGAATTCAGATTTGAATTCGGCTTTGGCTTCGAATTTATAATATTTAATATAATATAATATTAAAATATATTATATTTTATATTTTTATTTTTTAATATATATTCCAGTATTTGCGAACTATTCGCGAATCCTCCAAATAGGAAGAAAATTATTCGGATTTGGATTCGAAAACAATTCGAATCCAGATTTGAATTCAAAAAATGGAGCCCATGAACTCTCTATGTCAAGATCAGTTGACAACTCATGTAATAATTTACACTGATTATTTATCAAATAACTAAAAAACAAGTACTTCCAAAAATCACCATGAAAGACGTTTAAATACCATGACTTTTAACAATTTAGGGGAGCTTTTCATCAATAACAATGAAAATTACATTGTAGGAAGTTTGGGAGCTAATTACTATGAAACTACAATTTTTCATTATAAGTTTGAACCAAGTGCAAAGTGTAATGAATACATTCAAGAGCATTCAAAATAAAGGAGAAAATGAAAATAGATGTCGGTTCGGTTTATAATAAAAGTAATTTTGAGCCTTATGGACCACGGTTTTGCCAACACTCATTTGCAAGTTGTAACCTCCTCATCCAGACGTTTTAATGCTCATGATTTTTTTTCATTATATTCAAATCTTCATGCAGTCCATCCAACAAAAATGCAAGTAGTTCCTATAAATAAGCTATTGTCTCATATTTCATTATTTATAAACAAGTGACTAAATGAGCCAAGTCAAAGTGTCAGTCGTCCAGAACCAACTGAACCAACCAAATCAAACAAATCGGCGCCCATATTACTCGGTTTGGTTCAGTTTAGGCGGTTTTCACAACTAGAAAACCGACCCGAATCGATGAGCCTTCGGTTTTCAAAAGCTCCAAACCGAACTGACATCGAACTGGGCGGTTCGGTTTCAAAGTCGATGCGGTTCAGTCGGTTCGGTCAGTTTAGTCGGTTTTTGGTTTTTGCTCCTTACCCCTAACTAGCTGGCAGGGTTGGAAGGCACTCGGTGATAGGTTGAAAGTTAGTTGAAAAACGACCTTAAGAATATCCCGCTATCAGACTCTCAGTAGCTGGAAGGGCTGAAAGACACTCAGTGGTATGCTGAAAGTTAGTTGAAAAACGACCCCGAGAAGATCCCGCTGTCAGATTCTCACTAGCTTGCAGGGCTAGAAGGCACTCGGTGACAGGTTGAAAGTTAGTTGAAAAACAACCCGAAGAAGATCCCGCTGTCAGACTCTCACTAGCTGGCAGGGCTGGAAGGCACTCAGTGGATGGTTTAAAGTTAGTTGAAAACGACTCCGAGAAGATCCCACTGTCAGGCTCTCACTAGTTGGCGGGGATGGAAGACACTCAATGGTAGGTTGAAAGTTAGTTGGAAAACAAGCTCGAGAAGATCCCGCTGTCTGACTCTCACTGACTGGCAAGGCTGTAAGGCACTCGGGGGTATGATGAAATGAAAAAAGTTGTTGAAATATAGACCCCAAGCAGACCCACAGTCCAGGTTCCTAACTAGCCAGCAAGTCCGAACGACCACTCGTTGGCAGGATGAGACTGGGGAAGTGATGATACTTAGGGGAGAGGGAGTAGTTCGCGACCACTCGCAAGTCGAACCCAGGACCACTCGTCCGTTGAACCCGTGCCCTACAAAAAATAAAAATTAACCGTGAGTTCCATTGTCAACACGAACATTTATGAGCATGGAGAAAGCAGGAACATGGTGGATCTAGCGAGAGGAGGGTGCCAATTGTCTTGCTTGGTTCCCTGAGATGTTACGTAAGGATAGACAATCGACACCGGACCGTGGAAAACGAGCTCGCGTTTCAAACACAGCTGAT
Organism: Platanthera zijinensis; assembly: GCA_039513925.1. Taxonomy (NCBI): domain Eukaryota; kingdom Viridiplantae; phylum Streptophyta; class Magnoliopsida; order Asparagales; family Orchidaceae; genus Platanthera; species Platanthera zijinensis. Next base: position 36,538,084 of record CM077093.1, read on the forward strand.
GAGTGCAACAAAAAGAAGAAAAGAAGCTAGAAAAGGTTGGCAAAATTGTTATTATTTAAGTGTTTACAAAAGGCGAGGTCATTGCCTGTGAATATACAATATAATTTTTAAGTTTGAATACAAAACAAAGAGTTCCTGAGCTATCCGTTAGGTCTCGTCCCACGAGTCATTTGCGTCATCTCCGAACAGCGAGTTGAACTCATCCTCAGAAAGGTCAAGAGGCACAAACAGCTCCGGGACCAGTTCCTTAGCGATAACCTTCTCGTAGCCGGGTTTCATCACCTCTAGATCATGCATCATCTTGAGGATGTGCTCATCGACCTTGATAGAGTTGGTCCTCATCATCTCATCAACTTCTCGCTCGCTGAATTGCCTTAGTCCACCGCCTTTGCTGGTCAAGTCACCACGACTTGGAGGCAATATGTTGCCACGGAAGCGAGTGAGCTCGGCCTTGAGTTCCTTATTTTGGCCCTCCAAGTCAGTAACGCGTTTCCGCAACTGGTCGGCGGTCTCGTCATTCTACAAAAATAGCGGAAATGGTTTAACAAAGGGGTTTGGTTAATGAGGCGAAGACAAGAAAGGGGGTAGGGTAACACTCACCACCCCACCAGAGCTCTTTGCGAGAAGACCCTTGACGACCTCCAACCTCCGCTTCCGAGTCAGGGAAAAACCTCGACGCACGACCATATGCGCGAGCTCCAAGGAACACATCTAAGCTCGCGAATTCTCGTGGGCGAGCCTCTGCATGGTCATGTCGTCATAGGTCATTGCGTCTTCACGACCATAGAGCCCGAAGCCGAGAGCATAAGTGTGCTCACTGGGTGGCCGCCGCTCTGACCAAGAAGAGAGAAGCATGGAGACTGATATTCTATTCGCCGCCTCGTCCCATAGCACCATCAAATCTCCAGTGTTGTTGTAACAACTAACAGGACCACGTGTCCAAATAATAGGGGTTAATGGTTTTTAATTGCTCAATTAGGATTATAAATAGGGGTTATTGCTTGTAATGGGTATTAAGGAAGAAAGTTAATAAAGTTTGTCTTCTCCATTTCCCGATCCCCTTTAGTCTCTCCCAACTCCGGCCAACTTTCCCGGCCATTCTTCTTCTCTCTTAGCTCCGGCCACCCCCCTTTAGGCCATTTCCCCCTTCTTTATTATATATTTCGTAATATATCAAGTACTAGGGTGTTACATTGGTGCTCTCGTCGTGATCTCACCTCCGATATTCTTCTTCCCAAGAACAGTCGATGTTCATTATCAAGTAACACCGTTGCCGTGATTCTCCACCATCGCCATTGATTCTTCGTTGGCGTTTCCTGGCTTTGAAGATAGAAAAAAAAATCTGGCATCAAGAAAACTAAGCAGAGCCGCACAAACCCGCCTCAAACTCCACCGCCGACCAAGATCTGCCAACCTTGCTTTATGCAAGATCTGCCAACCCAAACAACTCAATATCCACCGCCGGTTCATTTTCCGACCACCGCTGCTCTTACTTCGCCATTTCCGACCACCGATGAGAGTACCACCGGTCCGAGATTAGGACCACCGCATTCCTCTCAAGGAGGGACCAATCGATGTCAACATACGGCCGTACCGGTATCCACCCTTGCAGAAAACTGAAATTGAGAGGTTGATTGAAGAGATGCTCGCAGTCGGCACTATTCACCACTCCAGTAGCCCCTTTGTGTCACCGGTAGTTTTGGTAAAGAAAACTGATGGCACGTGGCGCTTATGCATTGACTATCGGCGATTGAACAAGCATACTGTCAAAAACAAGTTCCCGATACCTATCATTGAAGAATTTTGGATGAACTCAACAGAGCTATTTTCTTCTCCAAGCTAGATCTTCGAGCCGGTTACCACTAAGTCCGAATGGCGGATGAAGACATCTACAAAATCGCGTTCCGAACACACCAAGGCCACTACGAATTCTTGGTAATGCGGTTCGGCCTTACTAACGCGCCCTCCACCTTCCAAGGGTTGATGAATCGGTTGTTTGAGCATCAACTACGAAAATTCTTGTTGGTATTCTGTGACGACATCTTGGTCTTTAGTAATTCATGGGACGAGCATCGCCACCATCTCGAGTTCACGTTTCGCACCTTGTGATCGCACCACCTGTATCTTAAGAAGAGCAAATGTAAATTTGGGCTTCAACAAGTGCATTACTCGGGCCATGTTATTTCAACCGGGGGAGTGACCACTGATCCTCTCAAAATCCAAGCCATGGCCGAGTGGCCGGAACCAACAACCTTTAAGAAACTACGGGGCTTTTTGGGCCTCATGGTATACTATCGTCGGTTTATCCAAGGATACGACATCCTAGCTCGACCACTCACCTATCTCCTATGCCATAAGTCCTTCCATTGGACATCGACTGCGGCAATGACCTTCCAACAGTTGAAGAAGGCGGTTTCACAACCACCGGTCTTGCGGTTGCCCAACTTCACCTTGGAGTTTACGGTCGAGACCGACGCGGAGGACTCCGGAGTGGGGGCTGTTGTGTCACAAGAAGGGCGGCCTATTGCTTACTTTAGCCGTGCCTTAGGTCTCAAACACTCCAACTTATCTGCGTATGAAAGAGAGCTCTTGGCCATCGTCATGGCCGTGCAACATTGGCGGCATTACTTTGCAGGCTGCCACTTCCTTATCCGGACCGACCACCAAAGCCTTAGGTTCTTGTTGAACCAAAAAATCGGCACACCAGCGCAACAAAAGTATATCTCCATGCTCATGGGGTATGATTTCCACATACAATACCGAAGAGGGAAGGACAATGTGTGCGTGGATGCACTGTCACGCCAACATGACCCCCCAACATCGAACTGTGCACCGTGGTCACCCTGCGGTCTGGAATGCTGGATGAAATCAAAGTTTCATGGCTACACGACCCCCGCCTCCAATAGTTGATTGCGGTAAAGGAGGTTAACCCGGATGCCAAACCCAATTATCAACTGCGGCACGACATTCTCACACGAAAAGGGCGACTAGTGGTGGGTCGGGATGCGGCTCTCAAACGGAAGCTATTGCAACTTTTCCGCGATGGAGCGGTGGCGGACACTCCGACATCACAACAACATATCAACGACTAAAACAAATGTTTTATTGGAAGCGGATGAAGCCGGAGATCTATGCCTACATTCAACAATGTGATGCATGCCAACGATGTAAGGCGGACCATCAAAAACCAGCGGGCTTGCTACAACTGCTGCCCATTCCAGAACGGATTTGGCACGACATCTCTCTTGACTTCATTGAAGGTTTGCCGAAGAGCAACGGATAGTCCACCATCCTAGTGGTAGTGGACCGGCTGAGCAAACATGCTCATTTTATCGCCGTCACTCATCCATACACAGCGGAGTCCATAACACAAACCTTCTTGGACTCGATCGTCTGACTGCATGGATTGTCGGCCTCCATTGTAAGTGATCATGACACAGTGTTTCTAAGCCAATTTTGGCAAGAATTGTTTCGCCTTTTGCAGGTTCAGCTGAACCTCTCAACCGCATACCATCCGCAAACGGATGGCCAAACGGAGGTGGTCAATCAATGCTTGGAAAGTTACTTGCGGTGCATGTGGTTCCAACGACCGAAATAGTGGACTAGGTGGCTAGCTCTAGCGGAGTGGTGGTACAATACGACGTTCCACAGCGCTGCCAAGATGACTCCCTACGAGGTGGTGTATGGGCAAGAACCTCGACTACACACACCATACATCGAAGGGGCAGCCGTTATGGAGGAGGTGGATCGTTCATTGGAGGCATGGGAGCGGGTTATTGCCCTCTCGAAGTTCAACCTCGCACAAGCTCAAAACTGGATGAAAGTGCTCGCCAATAAAAATAGGCGGGAGAAGTCACTCGAGGTGGGCTCGTGGGCCTACATACACATCCAACCGTACAAGCATACGAGTCTGCGGGCTCATGCCTGTCACAAACTCGCACAGAAATTCTTCGGGCCGTTTCAAGTGATGGAGAAAGTTGGCACGGTGGCCTATCAGTTGGAGCTTCCCCCGACACCAAAATCCACCATACATTCCATATTTCCCAACTAAGGGAGCACTTGGGCGACCACCCAACTCAACTCCTTCATCTACCGACATCTGTGACAGCCGAGGGGAATTTGCAGGTTGAGCCCATGCAGGTTCTAAAGAGAAGGGTCGTTCCTAAATAAGGCAGACCCATCACTCAACTATTAATCCAGTGACACAACGGGACGGCAAAGGAAGCAACTTGGGAAGACTTGTGGTTTCTACAACAGCACTATCCACATTTCCCGTTCCTTGCGGACAAGGAACCATCGATGGGGGAGGCGATGATACGATCTCGAACCCCAGAAAGGCGCGAAGCAACGGTAGGGAAACATAACACGTAAATCCTGAATGTTTGAAGGGTAGTTTTCTCTTTTTTGTGCCTTTATATTGTGTGTTTGTCCTAGGGATGTTTTATGCTTTTTCTGAAATGTATGTGTGAGCGGCTGGGAGTGGAGAGTGTCTCCTCTTGCAACCGGTGTGTATGTGTTGTACTCCTTTAATCCTCCAGAACTTTTGTGTGGTTTTCTTCTGCTGTGTGGCAAGCTGATGTGTAGTTGGTTAATAGCTATCTATTGAAGGTATTTGGATCCTATTTTCCCCTCTTGTCTTGCTCGGTTTGCACCACTCACAACGCTTCCTCCTCCCGATGACTCCACTAATCACGCTCCTCACCATCTCTGCTCGCAGAGGAGGGTTCGGCTCGCCTCCTCCTTGCTTCCCCAACATCGCCTTCGATCTTCGTCTTCTCTGCATCAATGCACCAGTGTGTTCAACCCTACCTAAACTCATCTCTCTCCTTCATTCGACTTTACTAATTTGGCGGAACGAATGGGTTTCCTAGGCACTGTAATGGGGTTTCAGAGCCTAGATTGGATTTTCTGAACATTAACCTTCCTGGGGAGGGGTTGTTAGTAAGTATTTTTTTCCAACTCTTTTACACTAACATCTTCGAAGAATGAAAGACTGAGGTGTCCATAGAAGGGACATAGCCTCAACAAGAGTAGGTGGAGGAGAAAGTAGAGAACAACTATGATTGACAATAGTGTCAATTGGATAGTCAGACGCTTCTCCATGGAGATGAGCAGATAGAGGTGGAGCAACAACAACTGGTTGACTGGAAGGAATTTTTCCTCCGATCCTTCTTGCCCATCTGCTAAAAAGATGAATCTTCAACATTTTCCTTGGAGGGATATTAGTGTCATTAGATATACAAACTTCAGGGAAGGAGCGCTTTAACACCATACTTAATCCTTTCATAGGAAATCTCTGCATGCCCTCTGAATCTGGTCTGTACCAGCTTCACCATATACTGTCCCCAGTTTATCTTCTTTCCCAAAATTAAAATTCCCATCACTTGAAGTTGTGCCCATGGGATAACATCATGGGCAAATCTGTTATGCATCATAATCTTTTCACTGGTATCGACAAGAAACTAAAAACTTTCATATACCTCATTCTTCTTCATGTTTGAGGTTTAGCCCCCAATATATTCCATTATTTTTATAACCTCAGCAATTTCCCCATTGGCAAGAACAACTTCTGGATCAGCTAGCTGATTGAATGTTGCAGTCATTACAAAATCAATAGTTCTAATCTGAACTTCATTAATAGTGGTTGTAGAAGATTAGTGTAAACCTTGTAAATAAGACACCATCTTCAGTGAGATCTAGTTGTACACAGTAGATCTTGGAACCAAATTAGATTGAGTTGGAGGGTAATTAGAGGAGCTTGGAACATCCTGAATCACACTGTCAGTTCTTCAATCTGGCTGGTTATTATTTTATCTGCAAAATGAAATTAGTGAAAGAGTTTTTTTCTTTCACACAATATGCTAGTTTCATAAAAAAACTACATGCATTATTTTTTCTATTTTGGATGTATTTTTATTATAACATCTATAAGCCTTGCTAGATGTTGAGTATCCTAAGAAGATACCGTTGGAGTTTTCAGGATGATCAGAAAGTAGTCAAACAGTTAGTCTCATTGTCAACACAATATGAGCTTATATGACCGCACATAAGAGGGTTTGAAGAAGTTGGAGGTAGGGGTGTTCACGAATCGATTCGAACCAAATAAATCTTCATTTGATTCCAAATTTGATATAGAATGCAGAGATTCATATTCCGATTCGGATTTGATCGAATATTCGGTGTCGGATTCAGATTCAGAATCGTCATGAAATGTTTGATTCGAATTTGGGTTCGAATTCAGATTTGAATTCGGCTTCGAATTCGAATTCTATAATATTTAATTTAATATAATATTATAATATAATTATATTTTATATTAATTTTTATATTTAATTTTTTTAATATATATTCCAGTATTTGCGAACTATTCACGAATCCTCCAAATAGAAAGAAAATTATTCGGATTTGGATTCAAAAATAATTCGAATCCGGATTTGAATTCGAAAAATACGAATTTTAATCGAATCTTAACGAATCAAATCCCGAATTATTCACGAGCTATACTATTTGTGAACAACCCTAGTTAGAGGAAAGATTGTGTTGGCCTCTCATATTGGATATGAGTGAATGAGCAATCCTATGACTTTTTAGAATTGTTTGTTGACAAGCCATATCATCGTGTTCTCTAGCCACATCGTCGTGTTGACTTGACGATAATATGGATTTCGTCGTGTTCAACATGACAACACTCCATTGTGGCTTAACATGACAATATCGTCGTGTTGACTCGACAATATCGTCGTATTCAAGATGACAACATGACAACACTCTATTGTGGCTTAACTCTATTGTGACAACATTATTCAAGATGAAATGGGGCTAGGGCGAGTGTCGGCCTCCCGCCGCACTCGCCCCCTGAAGAAGGGTCGGGGCGAGTGCCGACCTCCCGCCGCACCCGCCCCCCCTGAAATCGGGCCGAGGCGAGTGTCGGCCTCCCGCCGCACTCGCCCCCTAAAGAAGGGTCGGGGCGGGTGTCGGCCTCCTGCCGCACCCGCCCCCCCTGAAATGGGGTCGGGGCGAGAGTCTGAACTTCTTTGATTCTTTTTCAGGTTATCACCCGATCAGGATGCATCAACCGGATGTCAAATATGTCACCTTCATCATGAGAGATGGGTGCTACTGTTATAAGATGATACCTTTGGGATGAAGAATGCAAGAGCGACATATCAAAGAATGATGAACTGAGTCTTTCGAGAACATAAGGGAAGGAACTTGTATGTGTATATGGACGACCTCATGGTGAAAAGCAGGGACGTGAGCTCTCACCTCCAGGACCTGGAAGAGACTTTCGCCACACTGCGGAGGTTTAAGATGCGGCTAAATCCCTTGAAGTGCGTTTTTGGGGTCAGTAGAGGGAAGTTCCTAGGTACCTCCTTACTCCAGCAGGAGTAGAGCCTAATCCTAATAAGGTGAAGGACATAATAGAGTTGGAGTCACCATAAAGAGCCAAGGAAGTCCAGCGCCTGATAGGGAAGCTCGTAGGGTTGAGCAGGTTCCTCTCTCGAGCAGGAGAGAAGTGCTCGCCTTTCTTCAAGGTGTTTTGAGGCAATCAAAAATTTTAGTGGACAGGAGAGTGCGAGGAGCCTTTTCAAGCCTTGAAAAATCAACTCACCAAGGCTTCACTTCTCTAGGGACCCAAATACGGAGAGGATCTTACTTTATACCTTAGGGTAGGGGCGGTGGCGGTAAGCTCCATCCTGTTTCGGGAGGAGGGCAGAAAACAACTGCCCATTTATTATGTGAGCGGGGTCTTAAAGAAGGTGGAACTTTTATATCCAATTTTGGAGAAGTTGGCATTTGTCTTGGTCATCTCTGCTAGGAAGCTCAGACCATACTTTCAAGCGCACTCGGTCAGAGTGGTGACTGACCAACATCTTCACAAAATCTTCGAAAGGGTGGAGCAATCGGGAAGACTTGCCAAATGGTCAGTGGAGCTGAGTGAATTTGATATTTCATTCATCCCCCGTCTATCGATAAAGTCTCAGGTGGTGGCAGATTTTTTAGCCGACTATATGGTCGAGGTGGAAGGAGTTGCTTAACAGGTCTCCTGGAAGTTGTTGGTAGATAGAGCTTCGGGAAGGCAATCCATAGGATGGAGTGGTACTGGAAAGCCCCCAAGGAACAAGGATAAAGCAAGTCGTGGTGATACACTTTTCCGTCACTAATAACCAAGTGAAGTATGAGGCAGTGATCGCGAGACTGCGTCTTGCCAGGGAGTTGGGGGTGCATGACGTGGAGGTTCTCACAGACTCAATGTTGGTGGCGTCGCAGGCCAGGGGTGAATTTGAGACGAGGGAACCAACACTTATAAAGTATTTGGCCAAGGTGAGGGGACTCGTCGGGGGGGGGGGGGGGGGGTTCCGAGCGTTCTCTATTCAGCACGTACCTCGGGAAGAAAGCACCTCAGCTGATCAATTGGCCAAGTTTGGACCTCGAGTTGGAGGGACCTTAGCGGATTTGTTCCGCCCATCCATCGAAGAAGGAAAGCTGATGGAGGTAGATCAGCGCCCGTCGTGGATGGACCTTTTTTGTAACTTTCTTAACCACGGGCAAGTTTTCGGAGGAGATCCTGGACAAGAAGCGCTTCAGATACAAGTTAGCATACTACCTGCTGTAAGAAGGAGACTTATACCGGAAGACCCTTTCAGGGATCTTAGTACGGTGTGTGGACGAAGAGGAGGCCCCAAAGATTTTTGAAGAGGTTCACTCTGGCGAGTGTGGCAGCCACTCTGGAAGCATGACCTTGGAGTCAAGGGTCATGAGGCAAGGATATTTTTGGCATACCTTGGGCAAGGATGCGGTGGAGTTTGCAAGAAGATGTCAAAAGTGCCAACTATTTTCCCCACTCCAACTCCAACCAGCTCAGAGGCTTAGGAGCATCACGACACCACGGCCCTTTGCGATTTGAGGAATGGACTTGGTAGGACATTTCCCTCAAGTAAATGGGCAGAGGAGATTCCTCTTGATCATGATTGACTTTCTTGAAGTGGTTGGAGGTCAAGGCGCTGGCCAAGGTAATTTCCCAGGTAATCCGTAATTTCGTGTGATGAGAGATCATTTGCCGTCACGGACTTCCTCAGCCATAGTCACTGGCAAAGAACCACAGTTTGCCAGTGAGGAGTTGATCAACTTCTGTAGCCAACTGGGGATAGACCTAAGGTTTGTGTCGGTCCACCACCCTAGGAGCAATGAGCAGGTTGAGGTGGCAAATAAGATCATCATGAACCTATTGAAGAAGAAGGTGGAGAACCTTAAGGGAAACTAGGTAGAGCAGCTTCCCTCGGTCTTATGGGCCCTGAGAACTACCCCCAATACAACCACAGGAGAGACCCCCTTCAAACTTTCCTATGACTGTGAGGTCGTACTTCCTGTGGAGTTCGAGGTCAAGTCACCTCGGGTGGTGGTTGTCGGAGAAGGAGATGAAGAATGGAGAATGAAGGCGAACCGTGACTCTCTCTAGACCTGGTGGAAGAGCTCCGAGATTTAGCCGTCATTCGACAGAAGGAGGTCATGCGGCGGATGGTCAAGTACTTCGACAAGCATATTAGGATCAAACAATTCGGGGAAGGATACCTGGTCCTAAAGAAAGTTTGTATCTGGGAGGTCAGCGGCTGTCAGGAAGCTCAATCCTAACTGAGAGGGTCCTTGCATAGTCGAGAAGGTCCTAAAATAGGGAGGATACCGCTTCCAGAATGTGGAGGAGGTGTCCATAGGTCACACTTGGAGTGGTGATGACCTGAAATGTTTCTATCCTTAGTTTGAATAACAAGATTGTATATTTTTTGTGATATATTACTGACAATTTATTTCTCTCTGAGTATGGATTATGTTTTCTTATGATATAGTGATAGTTGAAATATTGACCCCGAGGAGATCCCGCTGTCAGACTCTCATTAGCTGACAGTGCTTGAAGACACTCGGTGACTGGTTGAAAGTTAGCTGAAAATCGACCCCGAGAAGATCTCGCTGTCAGGCTCTCACTAGCTGGCAGGGCTGGAAGACACTCGGTGGCAGACTGAAAGTTAGTTGAAAAATGACCACAAGAAGATTCTATTGTCAGGCTCTCACTAGCTGACAGCGCTGAAAGGAACTTGGTGGCAGGTTGAAAGTTAGTTGAAAAATGACTCCGAGAAGATCCCGTTGTTAGACTCTCACTAATTGGCAGGGTTGGAAGGCACTCGGTGGCAGGCTGAAATTTAGTTGAAAAACGACCCCGAGAAGATCTCGCTGTCAAGCTCTCACTAGCTGGAAGTGCTGGAATGCATTCGGTGGCAGGTTGAAAGTTAGTTGCAAAACAACCCCGAGAAGATCCCATCATCAGACTCTCACTAGCTGTAGGTCTGCGAGCGGTTCAATTTGGGTCAGTTTGGACCCAAACCGAAACCGAACCGACATGCCTCAGTTTTTGGTTTATCTAAACCGAACCGAACCGACCCGGTTCGGTTTAAAGTCGGTTTTTTGCGGTTCGGTGTTTTGCGAACAAATTTCTCATCAAAATGGAGCCCAGGAACTCTATGTCAAGATCAGTTGACAACTCATGTAATAATTTACACTGATTATTTATCAAATAACTAAAAAATATGTACTTCCAAAAATCACCATGAAAGACGTTTAAATACCATGACTTTTAACAATTTAGGGGAGCTTTTCATCAATAACAATGAAAATTACATTTTAGGAAGTTTGGGAGTTAATTACTTTGAAACTACAATTTTTCATTATAAGTTTGAACCAAGTGCAAAGTGTAATGAATACATTCAAGAGCATTCAAAATAAAGGAGAAAATGATAATAGATGTCGGTTCAGTTTATAATAAAAGTCATTTTGAGCTCATTTGCAAGTTGTAAGCTCATCCAGACGTTTTAATGCTCATGATTTTTTTCCGTTGTATTCAAATCTTCATGCAATCCATCCAACAAAAATGCAAGGAGTTCCTATAAATAAGGTATTGTCTCCTATTTCATTATTTGTAAACAAGTGACTAAATGAGCCAAGTCGAAGTATTAGTCGTCCAGAACCAATTGAACCAACCAAATCGAACAAATCTGCGCCCATATTACTCGGTTTGGTTCGGTTTAGGCGGTTTTCACAACTAGAAAACCGACCCGAACCGATGAGCCTTCGGTTTTCAAAAGCTCCAAACTGAACTGACACCGAACCGGGCGGTTCGGTTTCAAAGTCGGTGCGGTTCAGTCGGTTCGGTCAGTTTAGTCGGTTTTTGGTTTTTGCTCCTTACCCCTAACTAGCTGGCAGAGCTGGAAGGCACTCGGTGATAGGTTGAAAGTTAGTTGAAAAACAACCTTGAGAATATCCCGCTATCAGGCTCTCAGTAGCTTGAAGGGCTGAAAGACACTCAGTGGCATGCTGAAAGTTAGTTGAAAAACGACCCCGAGAAGATCCCGCTGTCAGACTCTCACTAGCTTGCAGGGCTAGAAGGCACTCAGTGGCAGGTTGAAAGTTAGTTGAAAAACAACCCGGAGAAGATCCCGCTGTCAGGCTCTCACTAGCTGGCAGGGCTTGAAGGCACTCAGTGGTTGGTTTAAAGTTAGTTGAAAACGACCCCGAGAAGATCCCACTGTCAGGCTCTCACTAGCCGACGGGGATGGAAGACACTCAATGGTAGGTTGAAAGTTAGTTGGAAAACAAGCTCGAGAAGATCCCGCTGTCAGGCTCTCACTGACTGGCAGGGTTGTAAGGCACTCGGGGGTAGGATGAAAAGAAAAAAGTTGTTGAAATATAGACCCCAAGCTGACCCACAGTCCAAGTTCCTAACTAGCCAGCAAGTCCGAACGACCACTCGTCGGCAGGAGAAGACTGGGGAAGTGACGATACTTAGGGGAGAGGGAGTAGTGCGCGACCACTCGCAAGTCGAACCCAGGACCACTCGTCGGTTGAACCCGTGCCCTACAAAAAATAAAAATTAACCTTGAGTTCCATTGTCAACACGAACAGTTATGAGCATGGAGAAAGCAGGAACATGGTGGATCTAGCGAGAGGAGGGTGCCAATTGTCTTGCTTGGTTTTGCGAGACGTTACGTAAGGATAGACAATCGACACCGGACCGTAGAAAACGAGCTCGCGTTTCAAACACAGCTGATGAGTGCAACAAAAAGAAGAAAAGAAGCTAGAAAAGGTTGACAAAATTGTTATTATTTAAGTGTTTACAAAAGGCGAGGAGGTCATTGCCTGTGAATATATCATATAATTTTTAAGTTTGAATACAAAACAAAGAGTCCCTAAGCTATCCGTTAGGTCTCGTCCCACGAGTCATTGGCGTCATCTCCGAACAGCGAGTTGAACTCATCCTCAGAAAGGTCAAGAGGCACAAACAGCTTCGGGACCAGTTCCTTAGCGATAACCTTCTCGTAGCCGGGTTTTATTACCTCCAGATCATGCATCATCTTGAGGATATAGGGTAACACTCAGCGGCCTTGATAGAGTTGGTCCTCATCATCTCATCAACTTCTCGCTCGCTGAATTGCCTTAGTCCACCGCCTTTGCTGGTCAACTCACCACGACTTGGAGGCAATATGGTTTCAAGGAAGCGAGTGAGCTCGGCCTTAAGTTCCTTATTTTGGCCCTCCAAGTCAGTAACGCGTTTCCGCAACTGGTCGACGGTCTCGTCATTCTACAAAAATATCGGAAATGGTTTAACATAGGGGGTTGGCTAATGAGGCGAAGACAAGAAAGGGGGTAGGGTAACACTCACCACCCCACCAGAGCTCTTTGCGAGAAGACACTTGGCGACCTCCAACCTCCGCTTTCGAGTCAGGGAAAAACCTCGACGCACGACCATATGCGCGAGCTCCAAGGAACACATTTAAGCTTGCGAACTCTCGTGGGCGAGCCTCTGCACGGTCATGTCATCATAGGTCATTGCGTCTTCACGACCATAAAGCCCGAAGCCGAGAGCATAAGTGTGCCCACTGGGTGGCCGCCGCTCTGACCAAGAAGGGAGAATCGTGTAGACTGATATTCTATTTGCTGCCTCGTCCCATAGCACCTGCAACTCTCCAGTAGTCCAGTGTTGTCCATGACTTTCTAGCCCAATCCGAAATTATGATGATATTTCGACAGTCTGTCTTCTCGGTGCTCTAAGGCCTCCAGCTCGCCTCTCGCGACCTGACCCTCCACTTGAGTGACTTCTGCTATTTTATCTTTACCCCGGGGGTCTTTTAGGGTGTCTTTCTCCTTGGGAGCAGCCACCTTCTTGGCCTTCTTTTGAGGGAGCGAGGTCCTAGGGGAGACAGAGTCGTCAGGTCTGTCCCTTTTCCGTTGCTGGAGGCGGACACCTCTGATTCTCTACGACATGTCATTGTCTCGACAAGAGCGAGCCCAGAGACCTTGGCGCTCGCGAAAGGCTGGTTCTGAGGAAGGAACCTCTTCCCTGCATCATGTCACCGCTAAGAAAGAGTTGAAGGAGAAAATTGACAGCGAAATCTAGGAAGAAGCAGAAGAGTCACATACCTTGACCAGCGAACACAGGGGGTAGCGAGTCGATGTACCGCCTCAGGTAAGCAACCTCAAAATTCTTGTGGAGGAAGAGCTTGTGTAGGTCGGAATCTTGGCCTCCCATCGATGGGGCGCGATATGTAGCCTCATCTTGTTGAGCCGGCGAGTACGGGATGTTGCCCGATTTCCATTTGATGAACACGATCTTCGTCACCCAGTGGTGGTGCTTATTGGCAGTCTTGCATACCTTAAAAGTGCGAATCGGAGAAGAACGTGACGCCGTCATTCGTCGCCCGGAAGATGAAAAGTTTGCGGAAGACAGTCAGATTAAATTTGATTCAGTCCTCGCGTAAAAAGCAAGCGAATGCAACCATCATGGAAATGACATTGGTGTTGAGTTGAGCAAGAACGATCTCAAAGTACTTGAGGATTTGGCGGATTTCAGGCCATAGCGGAAGGTGTAACCCCACCTCGAAGTGCGAGATGGGGAACACGAGCTCATCGTCATAGAACGTGTTGATCGCTTCATGTGGACGGGGGGGGGGGGGGGGGGGGACAAACCCCGTCAGAATGTAATCTGCTACGAACGACAAATGCTCCCACACGGTCAAGTGGCCTTTGGGGAAGAGGTAGTCGGCAAATCGTTTCACGTACTTCAACCTGCCCTCAATCGTCGTGTCGTCACCCTTCATTTCGAGCGAGAATAGGAGTGCAAATGCTGATCGCGAGTGTAAAGTGTAGGAAGATGCAGAGAGTTGAAAATCAATAAATGAGAGAATCAAGGCGGGCTGTGGGTGGTCAACTCGCGGCCCCAGACTTGCGTTCTCGGAATGACTCCCAAACTTTTCCCTACACACAATTTTAGTTCAAAGTACGCGCCAAGAGGAATAGAAAAGAAATATATATACATGATATTATATAAGGTTCAAGTCCAGAAACTCAATAAAAGAAACGAAAACATTAAAAACCACCAACGAGAAAGGGGGATTGCGAGAGCCGGTAGGCTCAGAATGAGAGTCATTTCCATCTTCCCCGACCTCACGCCCCCGTGTCTTGCGGTCAGCGAGGATTATTGTACTCGCGAACAGAGCTAAGATCGAGGTGCACAAGGCGTTGATGCTCCTCAATCTGATCTATGAGTGGTCCTGGGGATGTCGCCTCAGCACCTGCTCCTCGCCTCACCTCCATCACGAGCCACACGTATTCATGCTCAAGGTGGCTCAGTCGCTGCTCGCTAACAACCCTTTCATATTGCATCTCTCGCAGCATGAGCACGTACTTCCGAAGGACGTCGGTCATTCACCTCTTCATTCCTTCATGATCACTCAAATCACCTAAAAAGTATTCGACCATGTTTGGGGGTTGTGGGGGCGAGTTGACTTCCATTTTAGCCGTTTCTTCGGCTTCAAAGATCCTCGGGTAGTCTGCGAGAAATCGACGCCATAAAGAATGAGTTTCAGCACGACAAAAGAGCGGTGAGATGGGGGAGAGTTCTCCGACTAACCTTGCGGGGTGGCCAGCTCCTTCCCCGGGTTCTGGCGGGAGGACCTCGACTGACCTGTGAAGGGTTCGCTGAAAGGGAGAATGGATGATTTCCCTAGACCCGGACGAGAGCATTCCTGGGCATGGAGTAAGGTATAAGGAGGAACAAGAACTTCGATAGCACCTTTCGTCGCGGGAGCTGAGTCGGGTGTAAGGTCTCAAGGGGGAACGTCGGTTGGCGACTTCGGAGGGAGGTTGTCCAGGCCGGTGACCCCAAAGGTAAAAGCTATATAGAACAATATGAGATTAGTTTGGCGAGTAGGAAGAACGAGTGGCAGGTTGACAACTCATGAACCACCTGACACCTGCCCGAGTTTAGTGGGGTGGCGTGGGTATTCGCGTCATCAGCAAGGGAAGTCGCCCGAACCGTCGGATGGACGGAGTCGCTGCGAGGGGATTTGCCCGTTCTATCGAAACCTCCCTTAAGTCCTGCGGATGGTCCTCCTGCAAGAGTTTCTAGAAATGTCATATGCCGGCCTTCTGGGTGGCACACATGAGCAGAGTTCAGGAAACCTGATTTTCGTAGGGAAGGGTGAGCCCATGACCAGGTGTGGTGACGACCGCGCTAACAGTGGAGGGCTAGCCGTCAGTCGTCAAGTTAAGCCTGACCTTCTTGACCAATTTCCATCTCAGTGGCGAGCCCGAGGATTTGAGAGAAAGCCAGGGCATGATCCCAGTAGTCCCCGACTTGTTTCGCTCTCGCACCCTTGCAAGTTTATCTATGAGATTTTTGGGAAGTGATATCTCGCGGAAAGGGTCAGAAGCAAGAGAAATGAGGGATTGAAAGCAAGGTTCACCTTGTTTCCCCCAGTTCAGTATATATATAGATCATTGGGGGACCCACCAAAATATTCTCTCAAAGTGAGTGACCACTCGCCAAATACTGGGGGTTGGACTTTTCTTTATGATCTTGGGTCAACTTCACAAAGAGCGGTGATTGTGTACAAACTCGTATTTGACAAGTGAGCTCCCATGGTGGAGTCAATGCCAAAAAGTGTCGATCAGGTTGAATCAAGCCAAGAGGGCGAGTGACGGGGATCTCGCCCAGCTTGCTTGTGAGCAGGTTCTGCCTGGCCCGCCTGTATTATGGGTCACGGGTTAGCAGGAGGCGAGTGGGGTATTTCTACCCACACTCGCCCCTGAACCAAGGAAGAAGAGAGGCGAGTGGGGTAAACAGTTCCGCACTCGCCCTCGGCCCCGTGGTGGCAGCGAGTGCTAGCCTCATCAAGGCACTCGCCGCCCCAAACGAGTGATATTATTAGGAACCACTCGCCCAATAGTGTTTTTACCAGAATGCCTTTATTGGCTTGTCAATAGCTTTCTTAAACAGAGGAGCTTTGCTATTGACATGTCAACTTTATGTTGTGTTTAATAGAACAAAAAGGCGGGTTTCAATTATGTGCAAGTCACGTTTGAAAAAACTATATATAGACCCTTAAGGGCACCTTTGGGGGGATCTGTTTTAATGTCTGCTTCCTCCTCTGGTCAGCTTTGGTTGGCTTCCAGTGCCCTCCAAGGTGTCCGCATCTAGCATTGGCTAAGGAGGGGAAAGTCTCTTAGATCTTCTGGGTGTGTGGCGGGACCTCTTCAATGTAGCTTTGGGTCAGTCTGTTCCTTAGTTCTTAGGCACTAGACAAGTGCTCTGGCTCAGGAGAAGTGGGTGTGGGCTACAGCCCTTTGAGTCTGAACTCTTCTTGAGACCAAGTTCTGATTTCAACAAATAGTGTCATTAGCTAGGAAGCACGGTGCAACAAGCTTAAATATAATTCCATATGATTTAGGCTCTGTTTGGGGGGACTTATTTTCACCGGTCAAGCGGTTTAAGGTCCGGTTCATGCGGCCATAACCGCTTGACCGGTGAAAATAAGTCCCCCCAAACAGAGCCTTAGGCTCTGTTTGGCACGCTGAAGGCGGTCATAAATGCATAGGCTAAACCGTTAATTGTTTAGGAACACCTAACAAATATCATCCCTTTGAACATGGAAGTGGATGAAGTTCTTTAGGTGGGCATTAACAAATGACAATTTAACCCCCATGTGCATGATCGTCACCACCATGTCAAATCGATCTTTAGATACTTGTTTGTAGTGTTCAAAAAGCCCGATCAGGCCGAGCTCGGACCGGGCCGATCGGTCTCAGGCTTTTTGCCAACCGGGCTCGGGCCCCCTCTCAAAGAGAGGGCCTGATAAGGCCCTCCAGACCGGACCCGGGACGACCCGGTTTTTAATCCCGCCTATTAATTTTAATAGGTGAGATTCTTAATGGCCTACTAAAGAGAGGGCCTGATAACCCTATCGATCACGCTGTCAAATCATAATAGTGTCATTAATAATGCAAAGTGTTGTGTAAACTGTACGGTACCTAAAATGACATAATTAGCTTGGAAGCACTGTGCAACAAAATTGAATATAATTTCATATGATTTAGATACTTGTTTGTAATCGTATCCTGAACAAAATTAGCAATTTATGAATTTATTAATCCAAAATTTTAATATAATTAAATTTTGTAAGATAATATAAATTATATATATATATATATATATCTATATATAGTAATAATAATGCACACAGGAATCGGGATTCTTTTTGGTTTATTTGTTGTATATTGAAAAAACGGTCTGTACCATTTATAATTTCAATTTCCAAATAAAGAGGTTATTTTCTCTCTCCCGACTCTCTCTCTCTCTAACGAACAGCTTTTAAGCTTAACCATCGAATTTCTCTCTCTTTATTCCTGGGCTGGCCATCTTCCCTCCGCACTCACGCTTCTCTGCCTTTCTCAACGCTCATCACTGTCTCTCTCTCTCTCTGGGCACTCATCTCTCTCTGTCTCTCTCTGTCTCATTTACCCGCTCTCTGTTCTACGCTCATCTCTCTCTATCGGCACTCATCCTTCTCTCTCTATCGGCACTCATCCTTCTCTGCACTCGCCCGCCGTCTCTCTGCCTCTCTCGCTCGGCGCTCATCTCTCTCTATCTGCGCTCATCTTTGTCTCTCTCCCTTACACGTCCGCTCTCTCGATCTGCGCTCATCTCTCTCCCTCTCATCGGCACTCATCGTTCTCTATTTCTCTCTCTCTCTCTTTCTGCACTCACCCGTCGCTCTCCCTCCCTCCCTCCCTCTCTCTCTCTCGCTCGGCACTCATCTCTCTCCCTCCTCTCTCTCTCTCTCTCTCTCTCTCGGCACTCAGTTTCTCGCTCTCTCTGAATTCATCCGTCCGCACAAGAGAGATTCTGATCGCAGCAATATCTCGAGGAATCCAAGGCAGTAACATTAATGGCACAAGAAGAACCTGTTGTTGTTATTCAGAGCTTCAGAAAGAGAAGAAACAATTTCAAAACTGAAGCTTTAAACTGGTTGGAGAAGAGCCGGCATAACATTCACAGCACCAAAAGGCAAAAAACCTTAAAAAATGAAGCAAATAGTCTGGAGCAGGGCCAGAAAAAGAGAAAATACTTCAATAATAATAATGAAGCATTGATCGACAACCTGGGGGACCCCCACATTTTTCAGAGCAACAACAAGAAGCAGCGAAAAACATTCTCCTCACACATGGTACTACAAGTCCTTAATTTTTACAGCTTTTAATCACAGTATATATGTATCTTCAATCAGCTTTGGTTAATTATAATTATTATGATAGCTAGCTGTTATTCTTTTCATTTATTTAATATGATATTTTCTCACATATTTCTTTTACAATATAACCATTTTCTCACTCCAATTTTTACTTAATTTGGTCATTAATTAATTAGTGGTTTGTTTATCATTTAATTGTCATTTCTACATTGAAGTTCCAGCAGTAATCCCTTGATTGCAAGTGTTCACTTACGTTTAATTCCCAAGTTTAATTGTTACCCATCAACTGTGTAATATTTCTTTGTTTCTCTAATTAAAATAGAAAAAACCATGGTTTGTTAATTATAGCCTATGACTATCAATTATTATTCTGCAATTCCAATGTCTTTTTAACATTAGTAAGAGATTCCAAACAGCCTTTCGTTGCCCTGTTTTTTGCTTTTCAATCAATTGTTGTAGATCAAATTAATTACCTCCATGCATATATTAAATTTAGAGATAATGCATTTTTAATACATTTAGAGATAAATTTAGAGATAATACATTTTTAATATCAGTACATTTTTATCTTACTTCAGTAGGAATCTTTAGGCGATTTTCATCATATTTTTGTAACCATGGACCGTCATTAGATTATAAGGAAATGCATGAATAAGATGGAGTACAGTTGCTTAATTAGCTGGCAGTGAAAATATTTTGAATAATCTTTAACATAGTTTGCATAATTATGTTTTTTAATTTGACTTCTTTAGCAGAATTCTATGCTTGAAATTACAACTCAAAAGCTTAAAGAATCCGAAGAGAAAGTCTCAAATCTGCTCGAACAACAAAAGGTATTATTAATTCCAGTTTTAATTTGTGCGCGTCACATATTTTAATTATTTTAATTCATAATTTACAATGTTTTTTGAATTAATAGATCGATAGGGAATATTCCATGAAAAGGATACTGGAACTTGAAATGTCAACTAAAAAAAAGATGGAAGAAATGCAAACTATGTTGGAGGAGAAACTTGAAGAACAACAATACCTCGAGTCCATTAATTCAAGCCTCACAGTCAAGCACTTTGAGAGCAATACGGAGCTCCAAACTGCTCGGAGACAGCTTTTGAAGGTAATGATTTTATTTTAGTTCATTTTTTTTGTTATCTAACATAAAAATTGCCGCCTAAATACAAAAACTGTCTTCACTGAACCTACTTCTACTGTTATTTTTTTCTTAGGGATTGAATGACAAGTTAGGTGCTCGGACAAAAATTGGAATAAGGAGGATGGGAGCTTTAGATGTGAAGGCTTTTCAATCTGTATGCAGGGAAAGATGTTCAAATGATGATGCTGACGTTAAAGCCGCAATGCTGTGCTCGGAATGGGAAAAGCATTTGGGAGACCCAAACTGGCATCCCTTTAAAGTTGTTATGGTCGATGATAAAGAAGTGGTATGTTCTTTTTATATTTCATACTTTTTTCATGACATTTGACACTTGGCCAACTACTATTTATTTGCAAAAAAAAAACAATAACAGTGAATTTTTTTTAATTTCTTATGACATCTTAATGTAATTGTTTTAAAATTGCATTATTGTGCAGGAAATGTTGAGAGAAGATGATGAAAAATTAGTCTTTTTGAAGGAGCAATGGGGCGAGGTTATCTACAAAACCGTGACGAGTGCATTGCTGGAGTTGAACGAATACAACTCTAGTGGAAGATATGTTGTTCCGGAGCTGTGGAATTTCAAGGAGGACAAAAAAGCTTCGTTAAGTGAGGTCATAGACTATCTGCTTCAGAAGTGGAGAACAAGCAAGTGGAGACGAACATAGTTTCAATGCACAGAGTAAGGAGATGACTTGTTATTCATTTGGTTTTTTAAGAAGATGGAATGCATAAATTTTTATTTTGGAGTTATTATGTAACATTCTTCTCAGAAAATAAGGGATCTATTAATTAATAACATTGACAATTTTGATACATTTGTTAATTTACTGTGATATTATATGCCTGTGTTCTGTTCTGAAGCAAATCCACCTCTCGCCCAAAAATTTATTGATAATATATATATAATCCACAGCTTTGTTCTGTTTTTAACCTCAAGAAATGACTTCTGAAGTTGGGAGGGTCAAAATTATGGTAATTTTCTTACTGTGATATTATAATTGTTGGTGGCAGGCAAATCAGCCTCTGCTAGAAAACAGAACAAGGCTGTTTGGAGAAGATAAAGAACAGTTTTTTTTTGGCAGAGAAAAGCTGGCGGAAGGCAGCAGAGGAAGAAGTTGAAGCTGGCACGAAAATCTGAAGCTGTTGCGAGTATGCGAGCTGAAGGAGCTTGCCGGAAGCTCTGAAGAGCGATAGTAGTGAAGGAGCTCGCGTGAAGTGTTGGAAGAGCAGCCAATTAGCAGATTTTGGAACTCGGCACTTGGATTTGGCTACCTGTAGCGGTGCATGAAAACGAAGTGCAGGAACACGCGGTGAATTTTGAGCTTGTAATTGGCAAAGCTTGTGAACTTTGGGAGATATTATGTTAATTTGTATGTTTGATGGCATGTATAAAATTGTAAGCTTTTGGCCGGTGATATTATATAAATGTTTTGTTTTGCACATTTGTTCTGGTGGTGGTGTTTGGAATTTTGGCCCACTAGTATGCTTCCAATAATTAGCAAATATTGTCATAAAGTTAGGTGCAAACCTTTTTGACTGTCTGCAGATCATTTTCATAATAATAAATTATAAATTAATTAATAAAATACCATAAAATAGATATGTGCACTGGTCGAGCTCGCCTGCGTGGCCCTGCCGTGTGCGTGCGTGGGCCTGGTTTCTTCTCTGGGGTTCCTGGGTTTTGCGGCTTCGTTGCGCGTGTTTGGTCCGATTGAGCCCATGCGTACTTGATCCGCGTCTTGCCGATTTGACTTAGAAATTTTAGGGGAAATCTCATCAAATGCCCACAAATTTTCGCGAGTCGTGATACGCGAAGCGATGAGCGCGAAAATTTTCAAGCTCGATCATTCTGCCTTGGGGCAATGAACTTGTACGCGTCACCTTTTCTTGCGGTGTGAAATACCCCTTGGTTGGGTCTTAATGTGAGCGCCCACGCCTTGGAGCCACATGCGTCGCCTTCGTGGGCTAAAGGCTCTGCGGGAGGTGCTTGGGTGGAGACTCCCGCGATTGAATGTTCGTGCGCGGCGCTCGTGGCATGCCGCAAAAACGCCCATTTGCTTCGCACCACGTGTGTTGTGCTCGTGTGGAGGCGCCGCTTCTCACATTCCCTTTTTGTATGTGATGGTGCGTGTTTATGCGTCTGCCGAGTGCAGGCAGTCTTGTGGGTGTTGGAGTATCTGGTGCTCTTGCATCCCTCGCGCGACGTTGCTGGCGATTGCTGCAGAGCGTTAGTGATGAGAGTTTGTTGCTTGTGCGCGACGGGAGAGGATTCTTGCCCCCCTTGACTAGGCGGTGTAAACAAACTTGGAGATCTGTTTGTTTGCTTTGCCTTTAGTTTATCATGCGGGTGTGCACTTGCACCGTCACATGATGATGTAGTCTGTGGGGTAGCTTTTATTTGAACAGAGATCCTCTTTTTTGGATCTCCTGTATTTTGATTGTGTTTTGGCGTGCGTATTCTTTTTGGCAGAGTGGCGCTTTGCTTGAGCGTTGCTTGTTTACTTGAATTTTCGGAAGAGCCGTGGACCGCTAAGGGTTTGGAGGCAATGTGCCCCCGCTTGCACGTACCTTGAGTGGGAGTAGAGGAGAACCTTTGTCTGTGCCTTTAAGAGAACCGAAGTTCGTCCATGCGGAGGTGCGAGGAGCATTTGTTCGCTCAAGCCCAAGGGGGACTGGAGTCCGTCCTAGTGGGAGTGGCGAAGATCTTTTGTCTATTCGTGCCTTAGGAGAACCGGGCTTCGTCCTTCCAGAGGTGGCAAAGAGCCTTTATTCGTCCGCGCCTTAGAAGGATCGGGGTCCGTCTGAGTGGAGGTGGCGAAGGACCCATGTTCATTCGTGCCTCTGGAGAACCGGGGTTCATCCAAGTGGAGGTGGCGAAGAACCTTCGTTTATTAGTGCCCTAGGATGACCGGGGTCCGTCTGAGTGGAGGTGGCGAAGAACCTTTGTTTTTTCGCGCCTCAGGAGAATTGGGGCCCGCCCGAGTGGAGGTGGCGAAGAACCTTTGTTCATTCGCGGCTCAGGAGAACTGAGGTTCGTCCAAGTGAAGGTGGCAAAGAATCTTTATTCATTCTCGCCTCAGGAGAATCGAGGTTCGTCCTAGTGGAGGTGGCGAAGAACATTTGTTCGTTCGCTCCACAGGAGAACCGGGGTTCGTCTTAGTGGAGATGGCGAAGAACCTTTGTTTGTGACGATGAAGGGTCCTTCCCAAGTTGGGGAGAGCTTGTCCTTCTGAGGCCCTTTTCCTTCCGCTTTGAGGTTTCAGAGGATAAGGTCCCCGATATTGATGGGTTTTGGCTTTACCCTCCTGTCTTAGAAGTGTGTCATGCGAATACACGACGATCCTTTGTGTTGCTTCGTTCCTGACATCTTGGACCAAGTCCAGGTTCCCCCTTAGGAGGGCTTCGTTCTCTGTTGAGTCGAAAGCTTGGACGTGGGGGCTTGGTGCGCTGATATCAACAGGTATAACCGCTTCAGATACATAGCTGTTAACCCCAAAATCGACGATCCCTCCCAAGGTCTCTAGCTCGCAAGTCGCGGCCCACTCAGGGGAACCCCCCGAGGATCGCGATCTGCCTCGGCCTTCCCTTTTTTGTCCCATGCGGTTTGGCCAGGCTAACCATGCAACATGCTTCCTTGCAGGGAGGCAGCCTATATCAGCTTGCAGGATCGATCTGCTGGAGTCAACTCTCGGTCAGCGCCATTGTCGCGGACTCAGCAAGCCCCTCCAACACAGCTGACCGTCAACCCCAGGAGGGCGGCCTGCCCGAGGCCGCCGCCGCCTTGGGCGGCCTGCCCCAGGCCGCCCGGCTTGTGGGCGGCCTGTGCCAGGCCGCCGCCGCCTTGGGCGGCCTGCCCCAGGCCGCCCGGCTTGTGGGCGGCCTGTGCCAGGCCGCCGCCGCCTTGGGCGGCCTGCCCCAGGCCGCCCGGCTTGTGGGCGGCCTGTGCCAGGCCGCCGCCGCCTTGGGCGGCCTGCCCCAGGCCGCCCGGCATGTGGGCGGCCTGTGCCAGGCCGCCGCCGCCTTGGGCGGCCTGCCCCAGGCCGCCCGGCTTGTGGGCGGCCTGTGCCAGGCCGCCGCCGCCTTGGGCGGCCTGCCCCAGGCCGCCCGGCATGTGGGCGGCCTGTGCCAGGCCGCCGCCGCCTTGGGCGGCCTGCCCCAGGCCGCCCGGCTTGTGGGCGGCCTGTGCCAGGCCGCCGCCGCCTTGGGCGGCCTGCCCCAGGCCGCCCGGCATGTGGGCGGCCTGTGCCAGGCCGCCGCCGCCTTGGGCGGCCTGCCCCAGGCCGCCCGGCATGTGGGCGGTCTGTGCCAGGCCGCCGCCGCCTTGGGCGGCCTGCCCCAGGCCGCCCGGCTTGTGGGCGGCCTGTGCCAGGCCGCCGCCGCCTTGGGCGGCCTGCCCCAGGCCGCCCGGCATGTGGGCGGCCTGTGCCAGGCCGCCGCCGCCTTGGGCGGCCTGCCCCAGGCCGCCCGGCTTGTGGGCGGCCTGCTCCAGGCCGCCGGCGTCTTGGGCGGCCTGCTCAGGTTGGTGGGCAGCCTGCTCCTCAGGCCGTCCCCTTTGCTCAGTTCTTCTGCCGAGGTCGTCGACCTCCTTCCCTCAGGCCAGTCCGCGGAGTCCGCCGAGGTCGTCAACCTCATCTTCTCAGTCCGCCGAGGTCGTCAAAGATGACGTCACTGGGCCCCGCTTCAAAAGATTCTCCCCGGGCCTATAAATACCCCCAAGACCTCTCATTCTGGATAGGCGGGAGGAGAACTGCAACCTTGATCAAAGGCTGCGGACTCAAATCTCCAGTCCGTCACAGCTTGATCAAGCAAGGTCGGCGGACTCAAATCTCCAGTCCGCCCAGGTCGTCAAGGGTTGAGGACTTAGTTTTTCCTGCCATCAGCAGGCAGCTTCAGCAGCATCTGCAACCTCAGTTCTTCAGTTCTCCGCAGCCTCTTTTACTTAGTTTCTGGCATCTCCTTCCTCAACCGCCAGCTTCCCCCTTTGTACCCCTTACTGCTTTTTCATGTAATGGTGCAATAGCAAGTTGTAACTCTTCTTGATTAAAGGTAAAGCCCGTCGCAAGAGTGGCATTCAAGCCGCGGCGGGCGAAGTCTGCTGTTGCCGCTGCTAGCGGCCTCCTCTCTTCTTCTCTCCTCTCTCGGCATCAACCTGCAAAGCTAACCATTCAAGTAGCTGTCTGCTCGACAGTACCTGATCAAGCTTCTCCTCTGCTCAAGCAAGCTTCTCCTCTGCTTGAGCAAGCTTCCTCTCTGCTTGAGCAAGCTTCCTCTCTGCTCAAGCAAGCTTCTCCTCTGCTCAAGCAAGCTTCTCCTCTGCTCAAGCAAGCTTCTCCTCTGCTTGAGCAAGCTTCCTCTCTGCTTGAGCAAGCTTCCTCTCTGCTCAAGCAAGCTTCTCCTCTGCTCAAGCAAGCTTCTCCTCTGCTTGAGCAAGCTTCTCCTCTGCTCAAGCAAGCTTCTCCTCTGCTCAAGCAAGCTTCTCCTCTGCTTGAGCAAGCTTCCTCTCTGCTTGAGCAAGCTTCCTCTCTGCTCAAGCAAGCTTCTCCTCTGCTCAAGCAAGCTTCTCCTCTGCTCAAGCAAGCTTCTCCTCTGCTTGAGCAAGCTTCCTCTCTGCTTGAGCAAGCTTCCTCTCTGCTCAAGCAAGCTTCTCCTCTGCTTGAGCAAGCTTCCTCTCTGCTTGAGCAAGCTTCCTCTCTGCTCAAGCAAGCTTCTCCTCTGCTCAAGCAAGCTTCTCCTCTGCTCAAGCAAGCTTCTCCTCTGCTTGAGCAAGCTTCCTCTCTGCTTGAGCAAGCTTCCTCTCTGCTCAAGCAAGCTTCTCCTCTGCTCAAGCAAGCTTCTCCTCTGCTTGAGCAAGCTTCCTCTCTGCTCGAGCAAGTTTCTCCTCTATCCCCGCAGCCCTTCTTCCTTCACCCTCAGCTTGTGAGATCGAACACCCCTGTTAATTGGAGGGCGCAATTCTTGCGTCAACATTAACACGCGACCTTCAGATCTCGACCAGATAGTGAAAGCAGTGGTTACTCATGTCAGACCATCAACCAGCCGAGAATATTTCTTCAAGTCCTAGTGATGATTCTCTTTGGGAAGCCTTAGAACAATCTCGCAGAGAAACTGCCCAACAGTTTCAGGCCATCAACCGTACTCTAGCAGCTCTCACGCAGCAATTGGCCACTCAATCTTCAGCAGTGCCAATCCCTCCAGTCAACCTAGCACCAGCATCAGAGACTCCTCAAGTTTATCCGCCGGCTTACCCGCCGGTCTATCCTCCTCTTTATACTCCAACCTTTCCGCAAGGACCTGCAGCTCCTTTGCGATCTCAAGATGATGAGTTTGCAGCTCGTCAAAACTTCTTCCGGGAAGCTGCCCGGGGAAGCCCAGCTAGATTTCTTAACTTTCAGGGAAGTCATCCATTCTCTTCAGCTCCTGCATTTGCTCCTCCTGCAGCAACCTTTTACTCCTATCCTCCTGCTCCTTCTGCAGCTACAACTCATGCTCCTTATTTTCCTTATGCAGCAGAACAAGAAGAGTCATCGCCATTTGTAGAGAATGTTCGATATGAACCAACTCCGGTCAACTTCAGAGAGCCTCGGTTACCCGTCTATACTGGAGAGACTGATCCAGTTAAACATCTTCAAGCCTTCGAATCAGCCGTGGCTCTCAAGACCCTCTCAGATGCAATTAAGTGTAAGCTCTTTGTGACATCCTTTGATGGGCAAGTGAGGGATTGGTTCTATGGACTACGTCCTCAGTCCATCTCTTCCTTCGCTGAGTTGCGAAGGGAGTTTTTGCTCAGATTTTCCACCTCTTCAAAGAGGAAGGGCGGTCCAGAAGCCCTCTTTGAGATCAGACAGCGAGAGAATGAGACTTGGTCTCATTTTGTGGATCGTTTTCAGAGGGAAATATTGGACATCGAGATCGTTGACCAGGAGATGTATCGGGTGGCTCTCATCAATGGTTTGCAGGAGGGACCACTCAAGTTTGAGGCCAATGTCCGAGCACCAAAGACGTATCAAGAACTAATTGCCTTAGCCAACTCATACATCCGCGGTGAAAAAAGCAATCCCAGCTTCGTCTCTAGGCTGGTGTCGGAGAAAAATCCTTCTTGCAAGCAGCCTTCTAGGTCTCCTCGAAAAGACTTTTCATCCCACTCAAGAAAAACAAAAAGATTCCAGCATCATCATCAACACCTCTTCCCGAGCCAGGATCGTGCCCCAGAACGGTTGCTACCACCAGCCCCACCTCCGCAAACAGCTTCAGTTCATCAGCCGCAAGATGATGACTTGTCATATTCTGGACTTGATGAGACCATGCTAGAAGTATGCCAGATTATGAAGGATAGGGCCAATTCCAAAAGGCCCTACCAGCCGAAAAACCAAAGATCAAAAAGTTCAGATCCGTTCTGCGAGTTCCACAAAGAAAGCGGACATTTGACTGAAAACTGTCGAGCGCTTCGTCAGCTGGTGCAAGAATTGTTGAGACAGGGTAAGATGCGTGGTCTGTTCCCGAAAGATGACCACTCCGATCCGTCAACTTTAAAAGGAAAAGAAGTAGCGGACATGCCTTGCAGCTCAAAGGGAGTGAATCAAATCGACACGTATCGAGGCCTCGCTATAGGCGAGACCCATGATGCTAATGACGTGGGCGCCCTTGGAGACCTATTCTAAAGCCAAAAGGACATGACAGTCCTCAGAGCTCCTCGCAACCAACAACAATTATTTTTGCAATATTTTGCATACTTTTCAAACACTCTCTTTTGTTTCATTCAGTAAAGTTTACGTCAGAGATCTCATACTGACACAGTTCCCTTTTTGTAATGTTTCTCCTCTATACTTCTTCTCTTTGTCAAAGAGATCACTGAACCACCGAGATATCGCCGAGTCTTGCTCAGGGCCCCCTCGAGGTTGTTCTTTGGCGTAAAACCACAATGACCACATATGGCGGGGAGTTTTCGCATATGTGCAGTGGGGGCCGTTCAACTCTCGTGCGGAGGATGACGGGGCTTCGGATCCCGGCCGATGTCTAGCGCAGTGAGAGTGCCTAGGGGAGGCCTCCTGTGATAGTTCTATCGTGCTCCGATAGGGATACGTTACAGTTACGATGATCTTTGCTTGACAAGCAATGGCGATCAAGCGTAGCCTTGTCTCCTCGATCATCTCACAACTGTGACGGCCGAACACTCTATGGTACTCTCAATCCGTGCTTTTGTGGGATCCACAATGTTGTTGATCTCTTCAAAGACGAGCAATGTTGTAGACCATTTGGCGCACCTGGTAGAACGGATCAACAATGTTTGTAACCCGGGGCAAGAGAGCAGTGTATCTGTCGCTTCCTTCTTAGGATTTTGCGCATGTTTTCCCTTTTTGTGCTCTGTCAAGGGAATGCGGCCAACCCGCTTTAGGTAGGACTACACCCCGGATGACTTTAGGGCAAGTGATGCATAAGACCCACGGGTGCTCTCCTGTGGCAGCATTCAACCTTTTTTAGCTCATCCTCGGGGTATAGCCCTCCTTTGTGCTTTTATCTTCTTACAGGTTAACAGGTCAAGTCCAACCTATTTTGAGGATCTGCAATATCCTTCTGGACTTATGATCATCTCATATGCGCTGCCTACATAAGTTTTCATCCAATGATGATCAACAAGTTCTCTTATCAGATGTTAACTACACATCATTTATTCTCAGCATATGATTCTTCTTGATTAGCAGACCATGTCATCATGAATCTAAAATTCGGACTCTCTTATTATGCTGATCTGGGTCTGCACATTGATATTGGTCACACAAGAGAGAATCGCTATCATGGTTTCAATTTTATTCATTTGATAGCAGAACTTGCCAGGTAACTCTTCTGCTGCTTGATCATATCATATCATATCAACAGGGAACAACCGCAGGTCGCATACAGGTACTTGCGTAACTTAGTTTTCTCTCCTATCATACCTGCTTGCTTACTCTTCTCTTTGCAGAGATTAGCAGGTTGCGGCAAGTTCCTCTCAGGTACTTGCAGCGTATTTTCTTCTTCTACCTGCTTGCTTACTCTTCTTTTTGCAGAGATTAGCAGGTAGCGGCAAGTTCCTCTCAGGTACTTGCAGCGTATTTTCTTCTTCTACCTGCTTGCTTACTCTTCTTTTTGCAGAGATTAGCAGGTAGCGGCAAGTTCCTCTCAGGTACTTGCAGCGTATTTTCTTCTTCTACCTGCTTGCTTACTCTTCTTTTTGCAGAGATTAGCAGGTTGCGGCAAGTTCCTCTCAGGTACTTGCAGCGTATTTTCTTCTTCTACCTGCTTGCTTACTCTTCTTTTTGCAGAGATTAGCAGGTAGCGGCAAGTTCCTCTCAGGTACTTGCAGCGTATTTTCTTCTTCTACCTGCTTGCTTACTCTTCTTTTTACAGAGATCAGCAGGTAGCGGCAAGTTCCTCTCAGGTACTTGCAGCGTATTTTCTTCTTCTACCTGCTTGCTTACTCTTCTTTTTGCAGAGATTAGCAGGTAGCGGCAAGTTCCTCTCAGGTACTTGCAGCCTATTTTCTTCTTCTTCTACTTGTCTGCTTACTCTTCTTTTTGCAGAGATTAGCAGGTAGCGGCAAGTTCCTCTCAGGTACTTGCAGCCTATTTTCTTCTTCTTCTACTTGTCTGCTTACTCTTCTTTTTGCAGAGACTAGCAGGTAATGACAAGTCCTTCTCAGGGACTTACACCTTACTCTCCTACCCTATTTTGTTGCTTACCCTTCTCTTGCAGAGGTCAATAGATACCAACAAATCCTTTCCAACTCAGGTACACGCAAGATGTACCTCCTTTTACCTGTATTAACCTTTTTCTTTACAGGTAAAAGATAGGCAATTATAGATTTTTTCTGAGAAGGGACATCAGGTTCTATCTCTCCTGACCTCTGATTTTTTCTCTCCTTATTACTGAGGGGAGGATCACGATTTTTGTGGGTCTTCTACTTTTTCGAAGTTCCTTTCAGAACTTAAAAAAGTGCGGGGATTATGTTAACCCCAAAATCGACGATCCCTCCCAAGGTCTCTAGCTCGCAAGTCGCGGCCCACTCAGGGGAACCCCCCGAGGATCGCGATCTGCCTCGGCCTTCCCTTTTTTGTCCCATGCGGTTTGGCCAGGCTAACCATGCAACATGCTTCCTTGCAGGGAGGCAGCCTATATCAGCTTGCAGGATCGATCTGCTGGAGTCAACTCTCGGTCAGCGCCATCGTCGCGGACTCAGCAAGCCCCTCCAACACAGCTGACCGTCAACCCCAGGAGGGCGGCCTGCCCGAGGCCGCCGCCGCCTTGGGCGGCCTGCCCCAGGCCGCCCGGCTTGTGGGCGGCCTGTGCCAGGCCGCCGCCGCCTTGGGCGGCCTGCCCCAGGCCGCCCGGCTTGTGGGCGGCCTGTGCCAGGCCGCCGCCGCCTTGGGCGGCCTGCCCCAGGCCGCCCGGCTTGTGGGCGGCCTGTGCCAGGCCGCCGCCGCCTTGGGCGGCCTGCCCCAGGCCGCCCGGCATGTGGGCGGCCTGTGCCAGGCCGCCGCCGCCTTGGGCGGCCTGCCCCAGGCCGCCCGGCTTGTGGGCGGCCTGTGCCAGGCCGCCGCCGCCTTGGGCGGCCTGCCCCAGGCCGCCCGGCATGTGGGCGGCCTGTGCCAGGCCGCCGCCGCCTTGGGCGGCCTGCCCCAGGCCGCCCGGCTTGTGGGCGGCCTGTGCCAGGCCGCCGCCGCCTTGGGCGGCCTGCCCCAGGCCGCCCGGCATGTGGGCGGCCTGTGCCAGGCCGCCGCCGCCTTGGGCGGCCTGCCCCAGGCCGCCCGGCATGTGGGCGGTCTGTGCCAGGCCGCCGCCGCCTTGGGCGGCCTGCCCCAGGCCGCCCGGCTTGTGGGCGGCCTGTGCCAGGCCGCCGCCGCCTTGGGCGGCCTGCCCCAGGCCGCCCGGCATGTGGGCGGCCTGTGCCAGGCCGCCGCCGCCTTGGGCGGCCTGCCCCAGGCCGCCCGGCTTGTGGGCGGCCTGCTCCAGGCCGCCGGCGTCTTGGGCGGCCTGCTCAGGTTGGTGGGCAGCCTGCTCCTCAGGCCGTCCCCTTTGCTCAGTTCTTCTGCCGAGGTCGTCGACCTCCTTCCCTCAGGCCAGTCCGCGGAGTCCGCCGAGGTCGTCAACCTCATCTTCTCAGTCCGCCGAGGTCGTCAAAGATGACGTCACTGGGCCCCGCTTCAAAAGATTCTCCCCGGGCCTATAAATACCCCCAAGACCTCTCATTCTGGATAGGCGGGAGGAGAACTGCAACCTTGATCAAAGGCTGCGGACTCAAATCTCCAGTCCGTCACAGCTTGATCAAGCAAGGTCGGCGGACTCAAATCTCCAGTCCGCCCAGGTCGTCAAGGGTTGAGGACTTAGTTTTTCCTGCCATCAGCAGGCAGCTTCAGCAGCATCTGCAACCTCAGTTCTTCAGTTCTCCGCAGCCTCTTTTACTTAGTTTCTGGCATCTCCTTCCTCAACCGCCAGCTTCCCCCTTTGTACCCCTTACTGCTTTTTCATGTAATGGTGCAATAGCAAGTTGTAACTCTTCTTGATTAAAGGTAAAGCCCGTCGCAAGAGTGGCATTCAAGCCGCGGCGGGCGAAGTCTGCTGTTGCCGCTGCTAGCGGCCTCCTCTCTTCTTCTCTCCTCTCTCGGCATCAACCTGCAAAGCTAACCATTCAAGTAGCTGTCTGCTCGACAGTACCTGATCAAGCTTCTCCTCTGCTCAAGCAAGCTTCTCCTCTGCTTGAGCAAGCTTCCTCTCTGCTTGAGCAAGCTTCCTCTCTGCTCAAGCAAGCTTCTCCTCTGCTCAAGCAAGCTTCTCCTCTGCTCAAGCAAGCTTCTCCTCTGCTTGAGCAAGCTTCCTCTCTGCTTGAGCAAGCTTCCTCTCTGCTCAAGCAAGCTTCTCCTCTGCTCAAGCAAGCTTCTCCTCTGCTTGAGCAAGCTTCTCCTCTGCTCAAGCAAGCTTCTCCTCTGCTCAAGCAAGCTTCTCCTCTGCTTGAGCAAGCTTCCTCTCTGCTTGAGCAAGCTTCCTCTCTGCTCAAGCAAGCTTCTCCTCTGCTCAAGCAAGCTTCTCCTCTGCTCAAGCAAGCTTCTCCTCTGCTTGAGCAAGCTTCCTCTCTGCTTGAGCAAGCTTCCTCTCTGCTCAAGCAAGCTTCTCCTCTGCTTGAGCAAGCTTCCTCTCTGCTTGAGCAAGCTTCCTCTCTGCTCAAGCAAGCTTCTCCTCTGCTCAAGCAAGCTTCTCCTCTGCTCAAGCAAGCTTCTCCTCTGCTTGAGCAAGCTTCCTCTCTGCTTGAGCAAGCTTCCTCTCTGCTCAAGCAAGCTTCTCCTCTGCTCAAGCAAGCTTCTCCTCTGCTTGAGCAAGCTTCCTCTCTGCTCGAGCAAGTTTCTCCTCTATCCCCGCAGCCCTTCTTCCTTCACCCTCAGCTTGTGAGATCGAACACCCCTGTTAATTGGAGGGCGCAATTCTTGCGTCAACAATAGCAGAGATTGAAATGTGTTTCGCCGATGGGCGTTCTTTTCATCGTCCTGTAAGCCCAATGGACATTGGGGAGGGGATCCACCTACTGCCCCCCCCCCCCCCCCGACCTCATGGAGATGGGTCTTCAGGCCTTTTAGGATGGTTCGGTTGGTGACTTCAGTTTGCCCGTTAGCCTGGGGATGTGTCATGGCCGTGTGGCGAAGTTCTATCTTCAGGTCCTCGCACATTTTTGTGAAGGCCTTTATAGTGAACCCCGTCTCATTGTCAGTGATGATAGTGGTGGGGATGCTGAAGAGACAAATGATGCTCTTTAAAACAAATCATGAGGCGTTCTCCTTGATAATCTTGGCCAGCGGCTCTGCTTCAACCCATTTAGTGAAGTAGTTGATGACCAGGATGATGAACCTCCTTTGCCCGGACGCTGGCGGAAATGGGTCGAGTAGATCGATTCCCCGCTGAGTGAAAGGTCTTGCACTCCAGAGTGGGGTGAGCCTGACGGGGGGTCGATGCGGTACGCTGTAGTGGAGCTGACAGCTCTTGCATCTCCGAGTGAAGTCCATGACATCTTTTTTCACTCTGGGCCTGTAGAACCTTTGTCGCAGAATTTTTAGGGCCAAAGTCTTTCCTCCTAAATGCTCGCCACATATGCCTTCATATATCTCCCGTAAAGCATATTCGATCTTGGCTGGGCGTAAGCATTTCAGGTATGACCCAGAAATGAACGTTTGTAGAGCTCGTTACTGATGATGGAGAATGAGGTCGCGCGGATTCGGAGGCGCTTGACCTCTATAGGGCTGCTGGTAGTTGCCTGCTTCCGAGGTAGGTGATTATGAGGTCCATCCAGCAGGGTTCCCCTTCGACATTGGCGACGATCTCCCAGGGGCCTGAGATACTGGGGATCAGCAAGTCCTCGGCTCGACGGGGCCATGTTTGGTATCCTGTAGTAGAGTTGGCGAGCTTGGATAACTCGCCTGCCCTGGTGTCTGTCACTCGTATATATATAAACTTTCTCATGACTATGCATTGATCAAAATTAGACAACCAATAACAAATTTTTGTGAGATACCTACAGTAAGAGTAGATGATAAATATGATTGTAGATTCCTGCAGGAAGAATCAATATGAATGTAGATACTTGAAAAAAGATTTGATATGCATTGCAGATACCTGCAATAACAAAAATTAGAATATATTGATGTTAGATTAATATATTGATGAAGAAGGATTGTGAAAATTTATGGGAAACTGAGAAAGTGGTTGTATGAACACTCAACCGGGGATCTAACAAAAGTCAAAATTTGGAAATCAATCTGACATACATTGTGACTTGTGAGACATGATTTCGCCAATGTACCAAATGAAAAACAGAAAATTACAATTCTAGGTAGAGAAGAAACCGCGCGGACAGAAACTGTAACCACACAAGCCGCAAAACTTGTCCGTCGAAACCGCCAAAGTCGAATATCCACAACTAACTGCGCGGAATGCCTGTTATAGATCGGGCGAACTACTCTGCGTTATCTGCAACCCCGAGCAAAGTGACTTCAAACCGCTAGTTGTGACCTATTGCAAACCGCTGACTGGAAACCGCGAACTGTTCCACGCCAAGATTCCCAACTAGTTGCCTAATCGACTGATGCTAGCCGCATAGCCTGCATAGATAGCCAACTTCACTTAGTCGCACCGGTTAAAATAAACTTGACCGCGAGATCTAAACCCGAGTTGAGTTCTCACTATTCTCGATTGATAATGACGAGTCGGGGACCCCTATTTATAGGCGCGAGAAGGAGTGTCGTCACTGCCCATAGCGATTGGGTAACCGCCCGTCAAATCGCGAGCTAGCATCACCTATCTGCACAAGGCAAACACCAGAGTCAAGCCGTGCGAACAACCCATAAGGAACGCGAACAGATTCACCAGTCTGAGTGCGACAAACCGTTTATCCGAAAACCCGGAAAGAATCAGCAATCCACATAAGTCCCGCGGACAGAACCATCAGTCCACGAGGACTTGGACAACTTAGCCATGCTTCCTGATCCAACCCGCGTCAAAGGCGAACTAAATGTCTAGCATCCAGATCGTGCAGTTCAACAACCTCTGCACTCAGAGCAAACCGGCCAGACTTTGAACCAGACTGCGCACCAAGATGTCACTGCAAACTAGGCAACCAGACCAAACTTATCACAACTCCGTGACCAAGTCCAAACACCAGTGAACTCTGGTATCAATCCGCCCGAGAGGACTTAAGCGAACTATGCGGTTAGCCGCCACAGACCGCACAAACCACCAGCCTTCTTGCTGGCCAGAGAACCTGCAGCTTCTTGGCGGACTGTGCAGTCTCAACATCCAGAACGCACCAGCCGCGAATAGACCATATTAACCGCCCGGTTACATCCTAGGAGAGCTGGTTGAACCAGACCTTATGAGAGAAGAAGGAAACCAAATCCCGACTATTCGCCAACTTCTACCTGCATAACTGCTGCGGTTTGTAAGGTCTGCCTTGTCAGACCACCCACCTCCACTATACTCCCTCTTCGACATTTTCAACACTCCCCCTTGAAGTGGGGAGTGGAAACCAACCCGATTAATTCTGGTAATCGAATAAACGGTCTCTTCGGCAATGGCTTCCTAAAAATATCTGCCGCATTATCCTGACTCTGCACGTAGTCAACCATCAAAGATACCTCCAACACCTTCTCCCGAACGAAGTGATGCTCGATCTCGATGTGCTTCGTCCGCACATGACAAACTGGATTATTAGCAAATTCGAAAGCGCTCTTGTTGTCACAGCGAATCAGAGTAGGACCCCGCATCTCCTCATGGATGTAATCCACTAATACCCTAAGCTGCCAAGGCCGAAGCCTTGTATTCCGCTTCTATAGTGGAGACAGACACCAAATCCTACTTTACTGCACCAAAAGATAGTTGTTGATCCCGTGAAGAAGATGTAACCAGACGTCGACTTCCGATCATCTGTATCTCCTATATAATCAGCATCCATGTAGCAATGCAGACTGAATCTCGCGTCCATCTTATAAAAGAGACCCATCTCTGAGGTATACTTGTCATACTTCAGGATATCTTTAGCCGCCACAAGATGAGGCTTCTGTGGCTCCGCCATTTACCGACTAACTCGGTTCACAGCATAAGCAATATCCGGCCTAATGATTGTCAAATATATAAGACTCCCCACGAGAGCCTGGAACACCAAAGGGTCTGCAAGAACACTTCTCACATCTCGCCGAAGTTTCAGACCGATCTCCAGAGGAGTAGAACTGCTCTTTCCTTCCCGCATTCTGAATTGTTTAATGATTCTCTCCGTATAGCCCTTCTGGGAAATGAGCATGTCATTCTTTTGCCTCTCAACCTTGAGTCCAAGGAAATGGTGGAGCTCTCCAAGATCCTTCATCTCAAACCTGATGGTGAGCTCAGCCGTTAGCCTAGACACCTCCTCCTATGAGTTCCCCATGACAATTATGTCGCTAACATACAACAGAATGAGGACTTGAAGCTCCCCCCTCTTCTTAACGAACAGACTTAAGTCTGAATCTAAAGCAAAATAACTGCAAAACTGAAGGTATTCTGCGATCTTCCCGCACCATGCCCGAGGCACTTGATTCAGATCATAGAGGGTCTTCTTCAGCATACAGACGTGTCATGGATATTCTTAAGATACATAACCCGGTGGCTGTCATGAAGATGTCTTTGTCAATCTCGTCATAAAGAAAAGCATTCTTCACGTAGAGTTGCCAAATTTTTCACCCTTGAAAAGCCGCCAAAGAGATAACCACCCATACTGAAGTCATCTTGGTCATCAGACTAAATGTCTCTTCATAATCCTTCCCGTACTGCTATGAGAACCCTCGAGCTATAAGACGAGCCTTATACCGCTCGATGTGCCATCAACCTTCTTCTTGAGTTTGTAAACTCACTTGCATATTATTGGAGTAATGTCTTCGATATTGGGTAAGAGATCTCAAGTCTCATACTTCCTGAGTGTGGTCATCTTCTCATCCTTGACATCTCCCGCTCCTTTATGTTAGTGGCATTCTCAAAGCTCGATGACTCTCATTCATCCAAGGGACCTGCAAAAAAATATGAGACAAATCTCACCATGTTTCTATCCTTATACCGAGCTGGTGAGATAATAGTCCTCTTGGACATCCACAGGGCTTGACCCTGATCAACCACTCCCGCTACTTCTTTTGTACTAGATCTGATCCCGGGCATACCAGGACCATTAATCGCCCTGCTTCAAGATCTAAAAGCCTCCTCCCCTGAGCTAGACGAAACTGGAGCACCTGGTGACACAGACAACTCCACAAGAAGATTCCGAGCAGCTTCAACTTGCCCTCCGCTAGACCTGCTCTCCTACAACTCCATAGATGAGCAGCTATGGTATGATGTCAACTCGTCAAATACTATATCCCGAGAGACAACAAACTTCTGTGTTTCTAGATCCATGCATTTTCAGCCCTTCTTCCTCTCATCATATCCAACGAAGACTAGCTTCCTTATTTTCACATCTATCTTCGTCCTGAGAGCGTCTGAAACATATACGAACAGGTTGACCCAAACACCTGGAGATATTCTACACTAGGCTTCTCCTTGAACACCAACTCATGTGGAGACTTCATGTTTTTCGGACACAGGGGCATCATGTTGATGACATACGCCGCACAAGCCATTCCCTCTGTCCAAAAAGCCATGGGATTGTCTTTGGCGTGAAGCCATCACTTGCAGGTCTCCGTCAAATGACGGATATTCTGCTCTGCAACTCTGTTCTGTTGTGGAGTATGCGCACAAGCAAGCTCCCTTTGGATTCCGAACTTTCTGTAGAAGTTGGAGAACTCGCTTGAGTTAAACTCTCCTCTGTTGTTAGTTCTAAACTTCTTAATACGCAGACCGAGCCGACCCTTCACGAGCTCTTTGAACTCCACAAACTTCCCGAACGCTTCTGACTTCTCCTTCATGAAGTATACTTGGAAAAGTCATAAACCAGAACAAGCAAATACCTACTTCCGCCGACACTAGAGATGATAGTTGGTCCAGTCAGATAACCGTGGATGCACTCCAATAGTGTTTTGCATCTTTCTGTGACTTGTCAAATGGAAGGGGATGAGCCTTTCCATACTGACATCCCGCACAAACATGACCGTTTTCGAAAGATGAGAGACTAGGGAGGTCATGCACTAGACCTCTTACTTCCATAGTCTTCAGCTTATCCATCCCAACATGCCCCAACCTATCATGTCAGATAATAACGCTGTCATTCGCTGTCAGCTGCAATCCGCGAATTGCTACAAACCGCTGACTATAAATCATGAACTGTTCCACGCCAAGCTTCCCAATTAGTTTCCTAGTCTCCTGTTGCTAGCCACACAACCTACACATATTGCCAACTTCACTTAGTCGTGTCGGTTAAAAAAACTTAACCGCAGGATCTAAACGCGAGTTGAGTTCTCACTATTCTCGATTGATAATGACGAGCTGAAAACCCCTATTTATAGGCTCAAGGAAGAGTGTCGTCGCCGCCCATAGCATAGGGTAACCACCCGTCAAATAATGAGCTAGCATCACCTATCCGCACATGACAAACACCAGAGTTAGGCTGCGCCAACAACCCGCAAGGAGCGCAGATAGCTTCACCAGTCTGCGCACGACAAACCATTTTTCCGCATACGCGGAAAGAATCAACAATCCGCATAAGTTGTTCAGACAAAACCATCAGTCCACGAGGACTTGGACAACCTAGCCTTGCATCTTGATCCAACTCGCGTCAAAGGAGAACTGCCGATCTAGCATCCAGATCCCGCAGTTCAACAACCTCTGCACTTAGAGCAAATCAGTCAGACTCTGAATCAGACCGCACACCAAGCGGTCACTGGGAACTAGGAAACCAGACCAGACGTGTCACAACTCCATGACCAAGTACAAACGCCAACGAACTCTAATAACAATCTGCCCGAGAAGATGTCAGTGAATTGTGCGGTTAGCCGCCACAGACTGCGCTAATCGTCAGCCTTCTTGTAGACCAGAGAACCTGCAGCTTCTTGGCGGACTGTGTGGTCTCAACATCCAGACCGCATCAGTCGCGGTTAGACCATGCTAACCGCCCGGTTACATTCAAGGAGAGCTGGTTGAACCAGAATACAGGAGAGAAGAAGGAAAATGAATCCCGGCTATCTGCCAACTTCTACCCGCTTAACCGTTGCGGTCTGCCATATCAGACCCCCCCACCTCCACTACACACCCGGCCACTTCAACATTTTCAACAAGGATTTTATCAGAGGGAAATGCTGGGAGTCCAAGGAGTCCTAAAATAGTGAATGATGCAGCTGCTGGAAGGAAGGGTGAGTACCTTTGAGAGCAGCAATGGTGTGGTGGTGAAGAAAAACTGCTGTTCTGATCCAGAATGTCAGTCATGAAGAAAAATAGTGAATATAATATACACTAAACTTTGAGAGAAATCCAAAATCGAACTAACATTGAAGATATTCACCAGATTTGAAGCGACAAAAAACGTCTAGAGCAACTCTATAGAAGACGTCGAAATTGAAGATATTTGATTACCAACTCTGTAGAAGGCGTGGTTGTGCGTTGGTTTGTGTCGGCGTTAGGACTCCTCAAGGATCATGATGGATAGCAGTAGCCTTCTTTTTTGTCTGCCATCAGGGACGCGATAGGATATGTGGTGAAGCCGGCTCTTGAATGACCTCCTCTCTAAAGGAGTGCCGGTAAGGAAAACAAATTTCGTCCGTGACTCAGGCAAAAAGGAACATCCGGGAAATCAATGAGAAGTCATACCTGATGAGGGCCCCGTGCAAAAGTGTATGTCAGAAGCCTAAAATACATGGGCCCCACATCTTTGTTGGTGCCTCATTGGTCTCGGACCAATAGTATCATCCATGTCCCGGACCTTACTTTTGCTCGCCGGTAAGAGGGGGAATACGGTTGCAGGCTTTTAATAACAGTGCATTAAGGATATTGATCGGACGTACGACCTTCATCCATTGGCACTGATCACGTGGCAATTATTCGATAAGTGAGCATATATCAGCCTCATATAGTCTTTTAAGTATTTTTTTTAATTATATATATATACATATATACATATACTAGTAACTTCTAAATTAAACATGAGAAAAATGTGTGGAGGGTGCATGCTGTTGAGTTCGCATCAACCACAAGTTGATAACAGAATCATTCAAAGTTGATTACGTGTCCATTCACTCATAATTATCCACTCGAGCCGGTGCATAGCTCAAAAAAACTCATTTCGGCTAACTTTCTCAAATCTCATCAGATTTGGGTGAAACCAATTGCATCACGCTCATATTGATCATACGAGTTCAATGCAACTAACTATGGTTGATTTGGAGTTTGTTTTATCAGAAAGCCACGAAAAGGTTATCATGCATCTTGATTTAGACTGGTTTAGCCAATTTCTCCATTATACTTCGAAATGAAACGTAATTTGCATTATTGAGTTTGTATTGATCTCACGAATGCATTGCTACTAATTGTAATCGAATTCAAGTTGAATACACAAACATCTGTAATAAGTCATCATAGTTCAAAAATCGAGAATAATATCAGACGGGGTTGGATTACAGTTCCCTGTGACTCTGACTAAACTTTTTGGGGTTCAATTGATCCAGATAGGCCTCTTTTTAAAGTTGAGATGTTACATGTTAGATCTTTGAAGTGAAACTGGTCTCCTTGATTGAAAACATTCAATGTGTCATATGGCTATTTGTGATGACAAACTTTGGAGTGAGATGTCTCCTCTTCTTCCAGATACCTCTCAGTATATACGATTGGTTGATAAACTCATTTACGTTACTGTCATGGTGACTGCTTCAAATCATAAAGTGACTTATCCAATTTGCACCCCTAGTCACTTTGAGCCTCATATCCAGGTGGTTGCTTCATATAGATCTCCACATGCAAATTCCCGTGTAAGAATGCAGTCTTCACATCAAACTGCTGCAAAATCATATCATATTGCACTATTAAGACTAAGAGAACACGGATCGATGGATGCTTGACAACTAAGGAAAACACCACATCATAATCAATACCTTCACGTTGAGAAAAATCTTTGACCACCAATCTTGCCATGTAACACACATCAACAACACCATGAGATCTTTATTTATGTGCACCCAATTTCTTTCTGCCTAGAGGTAACTTCACTAATCTTCATGTAACATTTTTATTTATAGAAGTCATCTCTTCATCCATCACATCCCTCAAAAAATCTACTTCAGGGCTCTCTACAGCCTCCTTGAAGTGAAAAGGGATTTCAACCTCAGATGCTGAAAGTGCAAATGCAATGTGGTCCCTCAACCAAGCTGGCTTCGGGACATTCTGCCTCCTTGTCTGGCTCCTGACAATAGAATCCTGAACATGACTCTCTGTCTCTACTTCCTCCACCTCATGATACTTAGTACCTGGTACCTCATCAACAGTCTCATCATATACCTCATCAGAAGTGCGGGGAACTGGTGGAACAAATGTAATCACATGAAACTCCTTCTGATAAGTAGTAGTGATCGGCTTGAAACTCTTCACCTACTTTGAGTCCCAAAGCTTCAACAAATTTGCCTTGTAAAAAGTTATATCCCTGCTAATTACAATCTTTCTCTCTGTATGATCATACAGTTGTAGCTCTTGACTCCACGTCTGAAGCCGATGAAGATTCATGTCTTTGCCCGTGATTCTAGTTTATCATTTTCACGTGATAATAAGTTGGACACCCAAACACATTTATGTGCACATAATCTCTAGCAGGATATCCCGACCACATCTCCTTCGGTGTCTTCTTTTCAATAGTTACGGAAGGCAAATCGTTCACAAAGTGGCAAGCATAGTTAATGGACTCAGCCCAAAAAATTCTGTCTAACACAGCATTATACAACATACACCAAACCTTCTCGACCAAAGTCTGGTTCATGCGCTCTGCCACCCCATTCCGTTGCAATGTCTCCTTGATAGTAAAGTGATGTTTTATACCCGATCTCTGACACTCTTGCACAAACACATTCGATGTGTATTCGCCTCATTGTCTGATCTGATACGTCGAATCTTTTTGCCAGTTTAAG
Source organism: Platanthera zijinensis (assembly GCA_039513925.1). Classification (NCBI taxonomy): domain Eukaryota; kingdom Viridiplantae; phylum Streptophyta; class Magnoliopsida; order Asparagales; family Orchidaceae; genus Platanthera; species Platanthera zijinensis. The sequence continues at coordinate 36,579,384 of CM077093.1, forward strand.
TCTCAATCCACTTCTTCCAAGTCACAAATATCTCCAAAACTTCGCTCTAACGCTTCATGGTGTATACACAAACATATCTTGAATAATCATCAATGAATGAGACAAAGTATCGTCGCCCTGTGAACGATTTCGTCTTCGTCGGGCCCTAAATATCTTTGTGAACATAATCTAAAATACTCTTTGTACTGTGAACGGTATTGCTAAAAGATACTCGTGTCTTCTTGCCAAGCACGCAATGCTCACGAAAATTCAATTTGCATCTTTTCGCTCCCTTAATCAATCCTTGCCTTGAAAGAGCCTGAAGGGAAGCCTCTCTAGTATGAGCCAATTTTATATGTCATAAAGTACTGCCTTGTAGCCCATGGCTTCTAAAGCCCCAGCAGATAGCAAATTCTTCCTAATATCTGGAACATGTCTGACCTTTGTCAACTATCTCACTGCACTGTGATGCATCCGAACTAGAATACTCCCAATACCAATAATACAACAAGTATGATCATTGCACATAGAAACAACACAAGTATTCAAAGACTTGTAAGTACAAAACCACTCCCGTTTGAGACAAATATGATAAGTAGCACCCGTATCACGAATCCAATATGAATTATTAGCAAATAAGCACTGAGGAGTGACATAAAGAGAAAAGTCAGACTCACCGACACTAATGGTCTCCTGAGTAATACGAGTCTTCGCCTTTGAGGAACCTCCCTTGTTTTCTCTTTTAACTTGGGACAGTCCTTCTTCTAGTGACCCGTCTTCAAAAAGAATGCACATTGATTGCGCCCAAGACTGTGATCACGTGAATTGTCGCGCTTTTGAGTATCGTTATTACTCTTCTTATGTCAGTTCTTTTTTTTAAGATCTGCCCAATGAGACACAAGTACTTCCGCCGACTCTGCCTTCAATAACTCTTTATCTCTTCAGCGAAACTCGTGATTCAGCAATGTCATAGACACCTCACTGTATTTTAAGACCTCCTTCCCATGATCGGAGACATCGTGAAGTTCTTATACTCATCTGGAAACGAATTCAATAGAAGGAGTGTCTTGTATTTATCGTCAACATTCTCGTCTAAATTCAGCAGATCTGTCAACAGTTTCGTAAACTCATTCAAGTACACATCAATCAAAACTCCATGTCTCATCTGAAACCATTACAATCGACGCTTCTTGTGGAGACGATTCTCCACACTCTTCGTGAAATGTTTATTATCCAGCACTCTCCAAAGATTTCTAACAGGCATCTCCAACATAACCTCATATTTGATCTCTTGTGTCAAACAATTTCTGATCAACCCGCAAGCGCTTCGATTTATTTTCGACCAAATTTTCTCAGTCATCACATCTTGGTACATGCATTTTTAGGAAAACTGTTCAACACGAAAGTTATAGATCTCGACTTTCGTGTTGAACACTTTTCCTAAAAAACATGTACAATGCATACTTTGGAAATACGTCCAGATTTAGCGCATTTTGGAAATACGCCTTGGTACATGCATTTTTAGGAAAACTGTTCAATACGAAAGTTGTAGATCTTGTTGAGATATACAACTTTCGTGTTGAACACTTTTCCTAAAAATGTATATAAAAGACTTATTTCCAAAAGGCGCAAAAAATTAGGAGAGTGCGGTGCGACTAGCCAAAACTGCGGTGCGATATCAACACCCTTTTTAATTTGCCACTGCACTTGCCGGAGATGGAAAGGAAAAAAAACTATTTTTCCACGCCAAACCAGACAAGAAGAACTTTCCTTTTTTTAATGACGCCGCCACCACAGAAACCAGCAACCCGATGCCGCCTCCACCCTGTAGGTGCCTCCATCGACCGAGGGCTTGATCCGAACAAGATCTGCAAGGGCTGTGTGTACACCGGTCACCTTCTCCTCAAAGAATAGCAAGCCGATCTACAGTCGCACGACTTCAACCAAACTAAAAAAAGGTCCAAATAGCAGCGACCCTCTTCCTTCTGGCTGAAAATCCGTGAACCACGCCGCCTCTACCAAAACCAACAAGCCCTCTGAAACCAGCACCAGCTCCAACAAAAAAACGCACCACAACCTAATTAACCCTGATACCACTTTTGTCGAAAATGATGCGGAAAAATCAAAATCACACAACCACAAACAATAAATACGATCTGATTTACATGGTTCGGCAAGAAATGTCTACGTTCACGGGGAAGGGTTATCCAATATCATCAATGAGGAGAAAAGAAGAGGTCCATATAATGCCACACAACTTTCAACTCTCATAAGAACCCTAACCCTTTTATATTTATAGAGAAAATTAAGGCTAAGTAAAAAGATAAAAATACCCATCAAACAACAGAATTTACTGACAATTCAACATAAAGAAGCATATAAATCATGTGTAGGTTTGAGCAATTTCAAACCATTATAATATAAATCATGTGTATGTTTGGGCAATTTCAAAATTTTGAAGTTATGCAATGTTATGATGATTAAAAGAGAAGCTACTGATAATGGTTATAATATAAAATGTGAGAGCAATTTGTGTAGGTTTGGGCAATTTCAAACGATTATAATATAAATCATGTGTAGGTTTAGACAATTTTTAAACCATTTCAAAATTTTCACAAAGCTACGCAATGTTATAAAATAAAATGGGATAGCAATTTCAAAATCTTTACTATATATATATAACAATTGTAATGTAAATTAGATGAGAATTACATGAAATGCTAGACGTCTAAACTAATTGTTGAAGCAAGTATAAAGAAAGCTCATCATTAAGGCCCATGTAAATCCTTCTTGTGAATTAGTCCCACATCTTGGAATAGAGTTTAGGCTCTCCCCTCTACTCCTATATATATGTGTACAAATACATATGTTGTAACAAAAGAATTGGATTTGATAAATTAATAAACAATTTATTTAATTTTCTCTCTTATGGTTTTCTCTACATGGTATCAGAGCTAAAGATCCAAAATTTCTAAATCGTCTTCTTCCTAGACGGTTAGAATTTTTTTACCGCACTTCTTCTTTGGCGGATAAGTTTTTAAACCGTCGGTCTCCTCTCCTGCATCTCGTTGTTTGCTTCCTGTTGAGTCCATTGATCCCAATGTCCTGGATTTGAAGAAGGTCTTGTAGACAATGGTATACACATGTTGTAATCTAACATGTCCTACAAGTTCTATGTATGCAGGGTACCTTTTATACATTGATTGGACATATTGATTCATGTGGACAAGACAGTTGATGTCTAGGCATGCTAGTGGAAAGACAGAAATCTGTCTAAGTCCATAGGCGTTGAGTGTAGTCTACTCACTCAACGCCAAGTGAGTAAAATCGTTAAGTGTAGCATGTATAGTCAAAGCCAAAGAATTAGCAAGCTGAGCAAGTGGCTAAGTCCACATGCATTGAGGAAAGTCTACTCACTCAACGTCATACATCTAAAATCTGTGAGACAGGCAAAGCCTAAGAAGAAACAACAAGAATATGGCTAAGTCCACAGGCGTTGAGTGAAGTCCACTCACTCAACCCCATAAAATCAAAATCGTTGAGTATTTCTCAGTCAGTCGAAGCCACACAAAAATTGTGTAAATATTTGAGCATTGCATGTAGCTTACTCACTCAACGTCATGTGATAAAAGGCGTTGACTGAACCTTAGGCAGACAGAGTCTGTGATTTCACAGAAATTTGGCTAAGCCTAAATGCGTTGAGTGTAACTTACTCACTCAACGCCAAATAACAGAAGAATATCTGTTAAGTAGTTTGACATTGAGTGAAGCTTACTTACTCAACGCCAAGTGGCAATATCTGTCTAAGTAATATGACGTTGAGTGATGAAGACACACTCAACGCTCTCAACGCTTCCCAAGCAGGATAATCTGTTAAGTCCATATACATTGAGTGAAGGTTGCTCACTCAACGCCAAGTGATTAGAATCATTTCTAAGTGAGATGGCGTTGAGTGAAGCTTACTCACTCAACGTCAAGAGGCAGTAAGATTTTTCTAAGTGTTTTGGCGTTAAGTGAAGCTTACTCACTAAACGCTTAATGATTGAAATATTTTCTAAGTGTTTTGGCGTTGAGTGAAAGTTGCTAACTCAATGCATAATGACAGAGAAATTTTTATAAGTGTTTTGATGTTGAGTAAAGGTTGCTCACTCAATTCCTAGTGACAGAAAATCAGTCTAAGTATTTTAGCGTTGAGTGATGCTTACTCACTCAATGCCTATACTACTGATGCTTGATTTTGGCTAAGTCCACAAATGGTGACATCAACAAAGTCAACAAGTCAACACAATTCAAATTTATTGCAGGAAAGCTACAGTACGCGACAAATTTAGCCGCGTGTCTTCAGTACTGCAATGGATGCAAAAGCAAAGTAGTAGTTGCCAATTTCAGTGGGGCCCATGGGTCAAAAGAGCCGTTGATGGGCTAATAATAAAAGGCGGAGATCGAGAAAAAGAAGATAGCTTTTGGAAAACACTTCTGGACTTCATCTTCCTGCCGACCATTGTTGCAGTGCTTGGAGAATAAGTTCAAAGTGTTAATCTAAGAGCAAAACCAAGTTAGTTTGTGATTCACAGACAGTTAGCTGTTGAAGAAGCTATTCGCTGAAGAACCAAACCATATTCAATAGCAAGATCAAAAAATCCATTTTCTAGGAAAGAAGAACTTGCTGAATCATCTAGATTCAGCAGTCAGAGAGAGAGAGAGAGAGAGAGAGAGAGAGAGAGAGAGAGAGAGAGCTAAGTCTATCTTGGATTAAAAGATGTTAAGGGAAAAAGCCCCAAACATCAGTCACTTCACAGTTCAAGCAAGCCTTTTCTTGAAGATATATCTCTGGAGCTAAGAAGATGATAGAACTAAACGTGTGGGTCAGTTCAGGAAGAAGTAGAACAACAGATCTGTAAAGGTGCAGCATAGGGTCAACCCTAGCTGCAGTTGCTGCACAGTTCAAGTTAAGCTGCCCTAAAGACACTTTCTGGACTGTGTAGAAGAAGTCTGGACTGAGATAACTCAGGACAGAAATAGATATGCTCAGAGTAATTTCACTTGAGCCAAAGCAACCAAACCCACTTCCACCTTGTATGATCCTTTTGGATTTTAGTGGTAAGAGCAAATTTGCTCTGAGGTAAGATCCAAGTTTGGATCTGAGTTGTAGGGAAGTTTTGCCTGAGGTAGGATTCTGTTGAGAATATGAGAGTAGGGCCTTGGCCTAAAAAGTAGGATTCAAGTTTGAATCTAAGCTGTAGGATCCAGTTTGGATCTGAGGTGGATGATATGTTGATCACTGAGCTGTAGGGATTTTGAGCCTGAGGTAGGTAAGTCATTCTCACTGGGTTGTAGGGCACTTGTTCCTGAGTTATAGGATCCTTTGGATATGAGGTAGGGCCTTTGTGCCTGAGGTAGGAGAGTCATTCTCTCTGAGGTAAGATCCCTTGGGGATCTGAGGTAGGGCTATCCTCCCAGGCTGAGTTGTAGGGCTTTTGGGCCTGAGGTAGGTGATCTTTGGATCACTGAGTTATAGGGTCTTGTGCCTGAGCTATAGGTCTTTGAGGAGACTGAGTGATCCTGCGGGATTGTGTTGTAAGCTCTTAGGAGCCGAGATTGGAGAAGTGTCTTGTCTAACTATAAGTTTGAAAGGTGGGAGGGAAAGTGGACGTACCCATAATCTGGGGAACCACTATAAACTCTGTGTGTGCTTTTCTGTGTGTTCTCTTATTGCATGTTATTTGGTTCTTGAAAGCAAATCCACTAACTCACCAAGCAATTAAGGAAGGAATAAAAAAGAAAGTCACAAGAGACAAATAACTTATTCATCCCCTTCTAGGTGATTTAGTTATCTTTGAAACTAAAGACTTTCACTTCCCCCCTATGCTTCCTCCTTTTTATAGTTATTGTTCCCTGTCTCTGCTGGGCCCCACCTCTTACCATGTTTTGCGCTTCCTTCCTTGTTTGTGTTTATTGTGGCTTCTGTTTTTCTTCCCTGCTCGTGTGGCCCAAGTTTTTTGGTCTTCTTGTTGTTATTGCACGTCTGCCCACACACTGTGCTTGCCTTGCCACAGGTATCCAGTCCGCCAAGGCTATCCTCCAGGCCGCAGCTCTTCTACAGGCTGTTATGGCTAACCCGCGTCTTGCTCTTCTCAAGGCAGCTTGGTTGTCTTATCTCAGTTGCTCGCCTTGCCACAGCTGCGGCCTCCCCTGTCTGTCGCCAACCAAACCATAGCTCCCTATTCGCAGCTTCTCCAGACCGCCTTTTTTTCTTCCTCCACGATGCAGTTCCTCTTCAAGTTGCCTCTCTCTTGGCCGCTACTACTGCTTTCCAGGTCACCAGAGGGTGCTCTTCTCTAAGATGCCGGATTATCTTGCCACCATTACAATTTGCTGGCCTAATCGCTATCTTGCATGGTAGCCAGGCTACCTGCCCTCTCGCTGTTACACATTACAACAAACCCGAGGTTTGCTTCCAGCCGGTGGAGCACACTTCTCCCTTTATCTAGCCGCAAGTGCACTGTCACTGCTGTTTGAGGATGTTGTGACTGCTCGTGCTCTCTTCTTACTACTGTGCAGATCGCACTTGTCGCTTTCTCGTATACGACCGCTACTAATTTTCAGACCGATGTTGCTACCCTCCAGGCTGTCACCGTTTGCTCTTGCTGTTGGGTTTCTTCGACTGGCTGCCAGATATATCTGCCCTCTCCATGCCTTGATCACAACTTCTTGGTTGGATCTTCTCCAATGGCCGATCATGCTAATCCGTTTTTTTGACTCACCTGTATTCTCCTAGCAGTCACATTCCTTCTCAGGGTAATGGTTGCCACGCTCGCACTTCCCTTAAGTGTACTTACCATTGTAGAGATGGTCACCTCAAAGCCAGGTGTTACTGTCTGCACATTTTATCTCTTGCATTGCCTGCCTCTATTATCGTCCTTGCTCCAAACAATGGTCGTGCTGATATTGATGCCTTGCGCACCCAACTCTGGCGTTTTCAAGAGTTGATTTGTTGTCTCTTCGATTCTATTATGTCTATTTCTGATGGGGATATTTTCTGTCTTACCCACAATTCCTCCTAGATTATGGACTTTGGGGCAAAACATCATATTACTCCAACAAAACCTTCTCGATATTTGTACTCTGCGCATTCCAAGTTCCTTATTGCTGCCACTGGGGACACTACTCCAGTGCCTGGATCAACCGACGTCACCCTTACCACCTCCCTCACTCTTCACTCATTTCTTTATGTTCTGGGCTCTCCTTTCAATCTCCTATCTATTAGTTGTCTCACACAAGATCTTGATTGCTATGTGACTTTCTCTTTCACCTCTTGTATTGTGCAATATCGACAGATGTAGACTGTTATTGGTAATGAAAAACGGTTCAATAAGCTTTACATCTTTGACTCCCACCCCATGATTCTCTCCACTATTAGTTCTGTCGAGTGACATCGACGTCTTGGGCATGCTCCTCTTCGCATCCTCTAAAAATCTCTTCCAGATTTGTCCCTCACCGACTTGACATGCGAGTCGTGTATTTACGACAAACACCATCATTCTACCTTTTCACCTCAGTGCACTTGGAGCGATGCTCCCCTTATTTTAGTTTATTCCTATATTTGGGGACCCTATAAAATCGTCAGTGTTTCTGATTATCGTTACTTCTTTATCTTCATTGAAGATTACTCTCATATGACATGATTGTATTTTCTTTGTGATCGATCTAACCTGCCTCGTGTATTTTGTGTCTTTATCTTTGACAGTCACAAATAATTTTCTACTATCATTAAAACTCTCCACACCAATAATGCTCGTGAATATGAATGACATGTATTTACAGACTTGTGTACTGAGTTTGGCATTATCCATCAAACCTCATATGTGTATACTCCCCAATAAAATAGTGTTTCCGAACGAAAGAATCGACGCCTTCTGTAGGTTGCCCGAACCCTTATGTTTCAAATGAATGTTCCCAACATTTATTGGAATTTCACGGTTTCTACGGCTTGTCACCTCATTAACCGTCTTCCCCCCTCTCTTATCAATTTTGTGGCTCCCCTTGACCTTCCTTTTCCTTCCATACCTCCCTTTGCAGTCACCCCTCATGTCTTCAGCTGTATGTGATATGCTCACAATCTTGGTCTGTCTGTTGACAAGTTTGCCTCACGTGTCACAATATATATTCGTTAGCTACTCTTCCGCTCAGAAAGATTACGAATGTTATTATCCCACTGATTGGAAGATTGTGGTATTCATGGATGTCACCTTTCTTGAAAACCAGCTATATTTTTCTCAACCCCTTGACCCTCCACTACCTTTACCATCTCCTTTGTTGTCAGCTGTTCCCGTTACTTCGCCACTTCCACCTCTCCTCCCCATGCCACTCCCACTCTAACTGCCAAAACCTCCTCTAACTCATGTGTACACTCGTCGCCCGCCTCATTCTAATGCCCCGAGTCTGTTACCTTCTACTAATGACACTTTGTGCTCTGCTAATCCGAAAAAGCCTTTTATAGCACACCCCACCAGTAATTTTGTTTCTTTGCATCAATTATCTCCACTTCTTCATACCTTCGCGACTTCATTATCGTCGGTTTCCACCCCTAATTTTTTGCATGAGGCTCTTCAACATTAGGGATGTCAGGCGACTATGGAAGAAGAAATAGCTACCCTCTATGCCAATCACACCTAGGATCTTGTCCCTCTCCCTCCTGGCTAGACGTGTGTGAGTTACAAATGGGTTTTACTATCAAACATACTCCAACTGGGACAATTGAACGACTCAAGGCTCGCCTTGTCGCCCGTGATTTAATTTAATAATACGGTCTTGACTATGAAGAGGCCTTCTCCCCTATTACAAAGTTAAACATTATTTGTGTCTTGATCTCTATGGTCATTCATCGACATGGGCCACTGTATCAGTTGGACGTTAAAAATACTTTCCTCAATGAGTCAATGGTGATCTTGCTGAGACTGTTTTCGTGTACCAACCTCCCGGCTTTGAGATCACGGGAGAGTCACTTATTTGTCACCTATGGAAAACTCTTTATGGTCTCAAACAGTCGCCTCATGCATGATTTGACAAGTTTGGTCGGGTTGTTAGTGATCTTGGGTTTACTCAGAACTCGACCGACTTCTCTCTCTTCACCCAACATTATTCATTAGGCATATAATACTCCTGGTTTATGTTGATGATATCTTAATCACTGAAGATGATTCAAAAGTAGGGCTGATATCAAGTCGAGTTCGAGTGATTTTGGCTCGGGCCGAAATCGAAATTTTCGACTCGAACTCGGCTCAAAATCGAAATTGATTTCGAGTCGAGTCGGCTCGACTCGAAATGGCTCGATTCCGAGTCAGCTCGAAATCGAATCGAGTCGGCTCGAAATCGAATCGAGTCGGTTCAAAATCGAATCAAGTCGTCTCAAAATTTAGCAATTTTTTGTTTTATTCCTATTTTGCTCAAAATAAAATTGGGCAACCTATAAATTTAGCAAATGAAACACTTGAAGCCTTCATTCTTTTTATTTAGATTTTGTTATTTTTAATCTTAAAATAAGAATATATTAATAAATACATAATTTTTTTAATTAATTCGAGTTGATTAGAATCATATTTCGAGTCAATTTCGAGCCAAATCGACTCGAAATCAGATTCAAGTTAAATTGAATCGACTCAAATTGAGTCGAATCAATTTTAACCGATTCCGATTCGGCTCAATTTTCGAACGATTTTCGAGCGATTTTCGAGTTTCGAATAATATGCTCAGCCCTATTCAAAAGGCATTCATATGCTCAAGGAACACTTGACCTCTATGTTCCAACCAAAGATTTGGGGAATCTCCAATATTTTCTTGGCAACGAGGTACTCTATCGACCCGATGGTCTTTTCCTATCTCAAAGAAAGTATTGCATTGATCTTTTTCAGAACGCTGACTACTCCGGTTGCAAGGCAGATGACACACCCATGGATGTCAACCACAAGCTCTATGTATGCTCTTCCAACTCTGATACACTTCTACCAAACCCAGAATACTATCAGCATCTTGTGTGAAAGTTGATATATTTGACAGTTACAAAACCCGATATATCGTTTGTTGTTGAGATTGTTAGTAGGTTTATGCATGCTCCAGGAACTTCTCATCTTCAAGCAGTTGAGCTCATTCTCCAATATCTGAAGTATTCTCCCAGATAAGGGCTCGTATATAAGCCCCCATCATCTCAATCTCTCACTGTTTTCTCTGATGTTGATTTTACTGGATCCATTGACGATCGTTGCTCCACAAGTGGTTTATGCACATACTTTGGTGGATATCTTGTTACTTGGCGAAATAAGAAGCAATCTGTCGCCGCACGCTCCTCTAATGAAGTTGAGCATCGATCAATGACCTTCTCATCTCTGAACTCACATGGCTAGAAAGCCTTTTGAGCGACTTGACTGTCGAACTCTCCTATCCTATCATATTGTTCTGTGATAGTCAAGCTGTCATTCATATTGCTAAAAATCACGTGTTTCATGAACGTACTAAGCATATAGAAGTTGATTATCACTTTATTCGGGAAATGGTTCAACTCGGAAAATTAGACTTGAGACATGTTTCAGCTACAGAAAAAGTCACTAATATTCTTACAAAAGCTCTATCACGACCTTTATATTCTCAGTTCTTGTCCAAGCTTAGCTCCTACGACTTGTATGCTCCAGGTTGCGGGAGTGTGTTGAAGCAAGTATAAAGAAAGTCTTATCATCAAGGCCCATGTAAAGCTCCCTTTGGAATTAATCTCGCAACTTGGGATAGAGTTTAGACTCTCCCCTCTCCTCTTATATATGTGTACAAATATATATGTTGTAACAAAGAAATTTGATTTGAGAAATTAATAAAATTTATGTTTAATTTTCTCTCTCATGATTTTCTCTACAATACCAATTTCAAAATGTGCCTAATGAATGGTGTCCTTCCTCATCCTCATGTGATTTCTCAGAGCTTCTTGATCAACCAAACGAGTACATCAAAATGTGCCCATCCACCATTATATTAAAGTATTATTTTTAATTTACAAAAATTATTAAAATCCTATTTTTTACAACTCCAAATCCCGATAGCCCTAAAACCTAATGCTCTGTTCGGATTTCGCTCCCTCCAGATTGCCGCCAAAATTTCCAACGCCCCGCCAAACAGTGAAAAGAGGCACCCCGCCAGCTTCTCCCAGGCGTCCCCTTCTTATTATCCTCTAATAATAAAATGGCCGCGATCTCCGTTCTCATGCGCTCAATGCTTCCTTCCCCTCGACGACGGCTCCTCCGCGGCCGCGCATCTCCGGCCGGATAGCCGCTCGCGATGCCGACCGGCAATCTTCATCCTCTGCCTTTGCAGAACCCCATGGCCGCCTCCCGCTTCCTCGAGCGTTCCCGAAAATCGGCTTCCAATAAGGTTTTGTTCACCTTCTTCGCTCTTCCATTCTTTCACCAGCTTAGATTCTCCATTTCTACTGGCTCTGCCTTCGTAAGCATCTATATCTTATATGTTCATATGATTACAGCAACAACTGTATCGATTTAATACTATCAGCACTAGGGTTTAGGTCTCTTCCTGTTTTTTTGTGGGTATCATCTTTGATTATGATCATTCTGAGATATAAATCAAACCATTTATCTTAGATTATCAGGCTCATCTCCGGTGAACTGTCGGAGGAGGGGGCACACTGGTGTTCTCCTCAATGTTAATCACACATACGATTATCCATTGATTATTGTTTTATAGAAAAAAAATCATATGAGATTGCATTCCTATTTGATTTATTATAATTGTCTGTGAGCACCTCTCCTTGCTTTCTTGAAGCCAAGCCAGGTTTGTTTGATCTTGCTTGCATTTCGAATGAAGATTCTCCAACCAGGCGAGGTCTTCAAATACCTCAAAATTCTGTGCACAACATCAAGATGTATGACTTTAGGGGAATATATATATATTGACTTACCACTCATACTTCATATGAACTATCATGAAAAATATGAGATAGGTAGATCAGTTTACCTACCAGCTTCTGATAATTAGAAATATCTTCCACTAACTTTTCATCATCACGTTCAAGTTTGTGGTTCACTTCAATAGGAGTATCAACATGCTTGCAACCACTCATTTTTATCTGTTTTAATAAATCTATGGCATACTTCTGCTGTGAAATATTAATCCAAGTCTTTCACTTCAAATTCACTAACAAGTTTGAGTTTTAGAGCACAAATCTCATCCATGTCATTACCCATAATAACCATATCATCGGTATATACAATCAGGAGAGGCACCTTCATCTCTTTCTGTCTAATAAATAGAGTGTGATCAACATGACTTTGGGAATACCCTAATGAGATCATGACTTTGTGAAGTCTCCCAAACCAAGCTCTCAGAGATTATTTTAACTCATATAGAGCTTTCTTCAATTTACACATTTTCGCTTCAGAGTTAATAGAGACAAAATCTGGAGGCATCGACATTTAGACTTCATTTTAAAACTCGTCGTGAAGGAAAATATTCTTTATATCTAGCTGTCAGTGTTGTAGATGTCGGCCGACATGTCGGCTGACATAAAAGTTTTGGGGGTAAAACGCTACGGCATCGATATTTTAAGCAAATATGTTGTTTTTGAAAATATCACCCGATATATCCGTTTAACCCGATATATCAAGCGATATTTCGCGACCGATATATCGTCGAGAGTATGACAAATATTTTTTTTTCATTTTTTGAAGAGACCGAATACCGGTTAAGGTATTGTCGTGTGACCTTAAGGTCACGGGTTCGAGTCCTGAAAGCAGCCTTTTGCAGAAATGCAGAGTAAGGTTTGCCTACATTTTACTCTTGTGGTGGGATCCTTCCTTGGACCCTCACTGCACAGGGATGCTTTATGCACTGGGTTGTCCATTTTGAGGAGACCAGACAAATAATTTGTTTTGTGATTCATTTTGTGCATCTCACCTAGTCTAGTATCGTCTACTTTCTCATCTAGCTCTCATTTGGTGATCTTTATCTTGTTTATTGCAGTCTATGATCCTCTCTTGTGTAATTTATAAACATATATTATTTGTATATATGCTTATTGTGTAATTTATAAACATACATTATGCATACAATTATACATATTTATAAAAATTGTGTAATATATGAATATTTTTTTTAAATATTAAAATCCGACATTGTAAAATATCCCTGATATATCCCCCGCAATTCGACATCCGACATTTCAAACGCAAACCAACATGAACCCGACATCTGACATCTACAACCTTGCTAACTGTTAAAGATCCCACTCTTTACAGACGACATAAGATAATTGGCCCCGTATTGTATGCATTTGTACTATGGGAGCAAATGTTTCTTGGTAGTCAGTACCATGAGTTTGGGTGTAGCTTCTTATCACCAATCGTGCCTTGAATCTTTCCACAATACCTTCAGAGTTCTGCAATACTTTAAAAACCCATCGACAACCAACTGTCCTTTTACCAGGAGGGAGATCGACCAGGTCCTATGTATGGTTCTTTTTTAGAGCCTGCATTTCCTCCATTATCGCCTTTGTTTATTTTGGGTGACCAAGTGCCTCCATTCATGCACTGGGAAAAATACAGAAGAAAGAGAAACGACAAAGGCTTTATGAGAATAGGTTAAAGAGGCATATGACACATAGTTAAATAACGGATGTTGAGTGGATGAGTGTATACCTTTTCAAAGGGCAACACGTAACTCCATGGGTGCTGTAGACAAATCCAGTAGCGGCTCTGGTATTATGGGATGCGATTGAGTATTTGATCTTTTGCTTCTCCGAGTGTACACATGCAATTCCTTTTCTTTGGGAATATCCTTGGAAATATCCGCACCGCCCCCCTGAGTGATAATGTATAGAGGATGAATAGGAAGAAGAAGAGTGGGGCACTCACTTCCAAGCATGAAGACTCCCCCTGAAGTGAGGACTCATAATAAGAGGTACTTTCATGAAAAGTGACATCCATGGAGACAAATAGTTTCCTACTAGGAGGATGGTAGCATTTGTACCCTTTCTGTCTAGAGGAATAACCAATGAACACACAACGAAGGGCACAATGATTAAGTTTTGTTCAAGTAATATTATGAACATGAACATAACATAGACATCTAAATACACATGGTACAAGAGTAATAGGAAGGATACCTCGGGTATGAAGAGGAGTGCGATTGTCCAGATAACGAGATGACATGCGATTGATGAGGTAAGCCACAGTAAGAAGGGCATCACCCCAATAGTATTTTGGAAGAGACATCGTAAATAACAAAAATTGTGTTACTTCAAGAAGATGAAGATTTTTTCGTTCAGCAACAACATTTTGTGCAGGAGAATGTGCACAAGTGGTTTGATGAACGGTGCTGCGACCACTCAAATAGTTTTCAAATTTGGTGTCCATATATTCACGACCATTATCGCTACGAAGAATTTTAATGGTGGTACAAAATTGAGTAAAAAATATTTTTTTGAATTTTTGGAAAAGATAGAACACTTCACTTTTACTATCCATCAAATAAACCCACATAATTCTAGAAAAACAATCAATAAACGTAACAAACAAATGATAACCAGAGATCGAAGCAACAGGGCAAGGGTCATATATCACTATGAATAATATGAAAAGGTACACCATAAGGCTTAAACATGTGATTGAAAGAGATACGCTTATGTTGAGCAAGTTCACAGACATCATACATAAAAGTTCTAAAAATAGAAGATAAAAAACTGAAAAATAACATATGTATAGTAGAAATAGATGGATGACCTAAGCGGCGATGCTAAGTAGCCAACTGAGAAAGCTGGTGAGCATGGAAGGCCCGAGGAACAACTTCATCAAACACATACAATCCATCACACATTCTACTAAAGCTAATCATCTTCTTCGTCTACAGGTCCTGAAAGATACAACAAGAAGGAAAAAAAGTGACGGAGCAGTTCTTGAGTTTGTAATATGACTAACAGATAAGTGGTTGCGAGTAAAAGAAGGAATGTGAAGGGTAGAAACAAAGGTAAGAGAAGAGCAATTGATAGAGCCTTTTCCTACAATAGATGAAAGTGTTCCATCAACAATGCTTACCTTGTCTCTGCCAAACAATGGTGAATAAGAAACAAAATCTGACGATGACCCAGTCATATAATTTGTGACTCCATAATTAATGATTCAATGAGTGGCATGTGGTACAACAACAGAGTGAGCACGTGGAGTACGTGAATGAGCCCAGGACTAGGATGGACCAAAAGTGGGCTCCGAGGATAACCCCTGCATCGACAGGGGGTCATCATCTCATCAGTTGAAAAAGCCCTAGGTAGTGAAAAAGGCTTAGAGATCTGGCCACTTGAGGTACTATCATCAATGAACTCAATCAGGTGAGTAAAACAAGGAGAGCTGAAATTGGAGCGACCACGACCGCGTCCACTACGACCTCCACGACGAACCATTCCACCTCTCGATGGAGGGAGCCCATACAATTTGAAGCAAGTGTCGCGAGTATGCTGACTCTGACCACAATAATCACACATCAAGTGGTCTTTGTCTGTGGGCCTGGGCTTAAAGTCCCAAGGATTTATCCCTCCAGAATGAGAAGCTGCAAGAGTAGAAGCACTAGAAAGAACCTTTGAACTCCAAGACTGACGTCGATCATATTCCTGCTGGACAATACTATAGGTCTCTGACAACGAAGGGACTGAAATGCGATCAAGGATCTGAACAATAATTTGATCAAACTCCCGGTGTAAACCATAACAAAAATCAAATACCTTATTCCGATCTTCATGAGCACGAACAAGGATAACATTGGCAGTGTAGATAAGGTCAAGGGAGGTAAAATGGTCATACTCCTGATATAGCTGAGTGAACTCCAAATAATAGGCGGACGGTGGTCGATCACCCCGCCGAAGGAGAAAGATCTTCCTTCGTAGTTGAAATTTTTGAGCAGTGTTTCCTTTCTAGGAATATGTAGATTCAACACGACTCCAAAGATCCGACATGCTCCTTCTCCCATTGGGCGGGTGCGAAGTCATCTTGGGAATTCAATGGCTTGTCACGTTAGGTGTCATTCGGTGGGATTTCAATAACCTAACGATGGAATTTACAAGTCAAGGCAAAACACTCACCCTAAAGGGCACTACAAATCTCAACGGGATGCCTCTTAAACAAAAGTGGATGGAAAAACTGTTAGCAAAACCGGGGCAACCTGGCATGATGCCATTTGCAACATCCAGGAGCACGATCCCGGCGACCACGACCTCGAGCACCCGTTCCAGCCACCATGCAGGCTCACGGGACCAGCCCTGCCTCCGGAAGCGTCACATCAATTAAATGGACTGTTGGAAGAATTTCAGGATCTGTTCCAGGAGCCGGTCGGAGTACCACCAGTCTGAGATCAGGACCACCGCATTTCTCTCAAGGAGGGACCAATCGATGTCAACATACGGCCGTACCGGTATCCACCCTTGCAGAAAACTGAAATTGAGAGGTTGATTGAAGAGATGCTCGCAGTCGGCACTATTCGCCACTCCAGTAGCCCCTTTGTGTCACCGGTAGTTTTGGAAAAGAAAACTGATGGCACGTGGCACTTAGACTATCGACGATTGAACAAGCATACAGTCAAAAACAAGTCCCCGACACCTATCATTGAAGAATTTTGGATGAACTCAACGGAGCTATTTTCTTCTCCAAGCTAGATCTTCGAGCCGGTTACCACTAAGTCTGAATGGCGGAAGAAGACATCTACAAAACCGCGTTCCGAACACATCAAGGCCACTAAGAATTCTTTGTAATGCTGTTCGGCCTTACTAACGCGCCCTCCACCTTCCAAGGGTTGATGAATCGGGTGTTTGAGCATCAACTACGAAAATTCCTGTTGGCATTCTTTGACGACATCTTGGTCTTTAGTAATTCTTGGGACGAGCATCGCCACCATTTCGAGTTCACATTTCGCACCTTGCGATCGCACCACCTGTATCTTAAGAAGAGAAAATGTAACTTTGGGCTTTAACAAGTGCATTACTCAGGCTATGTTATTTCAACAGGGGGAGTGGCCACTGATCCTCTCAAAATCCAAGCCATGACCGAGTGGCCGGAACCAACAACCTTTAAGAAACTACGAGGCTTTTTGGGCCTCATGGGATACTATCGTCGGTTTATCCAAGGATACGGCATCCTAGCTCGACCAATCACCGATCTCCTATGCCATAAGTCCTTCCATTGGACATCGGCCGCGGCAATGACCTTCCAACAGTTGAAGAAGGCGGTTTCACAACCACCGGTCTTGCGGTTGCCCAACTTCACCTTGGAGTTTACGGTCGAGACCGACGCGGAGGACTCCGGAGTGGGGGCTATTTTGTCACAAGATGGGCGGCCTATTGCTTACTTTAGCCGCGCCTTAGGTCCCAAACACTCCAGCTTATCCGCGTATGAAAGAGAGCTATTGGCCATCGTCATGGCCGTGCAACATTGGCGGCATTACTTTGCAGGCTGCCACTTCCTTATCCGGACTGACCACCAAAGCCTAAGGTTCTTTTTGGACCAATAAATCGGCACACCAGCGCAACAAAAGTATATCTCCAAGCTCATGGGGTATGATTTCCACATACAATACCGAAGAAGGAAGGACAATGTGTGCGCGGTTGCACTGTCACGCCAACATGACCCCCCAACATCGAACTGTGCACCGTGGTCACCCTGCGGTCTGGAATGCTGGATGAAATCAAAGTTTCATGGTTACACGACCCCCACATCCAATAGTTGATTGTGGCAAAGGAGGTTAACCCGGATGCCAAACCCAATTATCAACTGCGGCACGACATTCTCACCCGAAAAGGGCGACTGGTGGTGGGTCGGGATGCGGCTCTCAAATGGAAGCTATTGCAACTTTTCCACGATGGAGCGGTGGGGGGACACTCCGGCATCACAGCAACATATCAACGACTAAAACGAATGTTTTATTGGAAGCGGATGAATCCGGATATCTATGCCTATATTCAACAATGTGATGCGTGCCAACGATGTAAGGCGGACCATCAAAAATCAGCAGGCTTGCTACAACCGCTGCCCATTCCAGAACGGATTTGGCACAACATCTCTCTTGACTTCATTGAAGGTTTGCCAACGGATAGTCTACCATCCTAGTGGTAGTGGACTGGCTGAGCATACAGGCTCATTTTATCGCCGTCACTCATCCATACACAACGGAGTCCATAGCACAAACCTTCTTGGACTCGATCGTCCGACTGCATGGATTGCCGACCTCCATTGTAAGTGATCGCGACACAGTGTTTCTAAGCCAATTTTGCCAAGAATTGTTTCGCCTTTTGCAGGTTCAGCTGAACCTCTCAACTGCATACCATCCGCAAACCGATGGCCAAACGGAGGTGGTCAATCGATGCTTGGAAAGTTACTTGCGGTGCATGTGCTTCAAACGACCGAAATAGTGGACTAGGTGGCTAGCTCTAGCGGAGTGGTGGTACAATATGACGTTCCACAACGCCGCCAAGATGACTCCCTACGAGGTGGTGTATGGGCAAGAACCTTGACTACACACGCCATACATCGAAGGGGCAGTTGTTTTGGAGGAGGTGGATCGTTCATTGGAGGCATGGGAGCGGGTTATTACCCTCTTGAAGTTCAACCTCGCACAAGCTCAAAACTGGATGAAAGTGCTCGCCAATAAAAATAGGTTGGAGCGGTCACTCGAGGTGGGCTTGTGCGCCTACATACGCATCCAATCGTACAAGCTTACGAGTCTGCGGGCTCATGCCTGTCACAAACTCGCACACAAATTCTTCGGGCCGTTTCAAGTGATGGAGAAAGTTGGCATGGTGGCCTATCAGTTGGAGTTGCCCCCCGATGCCAAAATCCACCATACATTCCATATTTCCCAACTAAGGGAGCACCTGGGCGACCACCCAACCCAGCTCCTTCATCTACCAACATCTGTGACAGCCGAGCGGAATTTGCAGGTTGAGCCCATGCGGGTTCTAAAGAGAAGGGTCGTTCCTAAATGAGGCAGACCCATCACTCAACTATTAATCCAGTGACACAACGGGACGACAAAGGAAGCAACTTGGGAAGACTTGTGGTTTCTACAACATCACTATCCACATTTTCCGTTCCTTGCGGACAAGGAACCATCGATGGGGGAGGCAATGATACGATCCCGAACCCCAGAAAGGCGCGAAGCAACGGTCGGGAAACATAACACGTAAATTCTGAATGTTGGAAGGGTAGTTCTGTCTTTTTTGTGCCTTTATATTATGTGTGTTTGTCCTAGGGATGTTTTATGCTTTTTCTGAAATGTATGTTTGAGCGGATGGGAGTGGAGAGTGTCTCCTCTTGCAACCGGTGTGTGTGTGCTGTACTCCTTAATCCTCCGGAACTTGTGTGGTTTTCTTCTGCTGTGTGGCAAGCTGATGTGTAGTTGGTTAATAGCTATCTATTGAAGGTATTTGGATCCTATTTTCCCCTCTTGTCTTGCTCGGTTTGCATCGGTTTGCATCACTCACAATGCTTCCTCCTCCTGATGACTCCTCCCCTAATCACGCTCCTCGCCATCTCTGCTCGCAGAGGAGGGTTCGGCTCGCCTCCTCCTTGCTTCCCCAACATCGCCTTAGATCTTCGTCTTCTCTGCATCAGTGCACCAGTGTGTTCAACCCTACCTAAACTCATCTCTCTCCTTCATTCAACTTTACTAATTTGGCGGAACGAATGGGTTTCCTAGGCACTGCAATGGGATTTCAGAGCCTACATTGGATTTCCTGAACATTAACCTGCCTGGGAGGGGCTTTTAGTAAGTTTTTTTTTCCAACTCTTTTACACTGACATCTTCGAAGAATGAAAGACTGAGGTGTCCATAGAAGGGACATGGGCCTCAGCAAGAGTAGGTGGAGTAAAAAGTAGAGAAGAACTAGGATTGACAATAGTGTCAATTGGACAATCAGACGCTTCTCCATGGAGATGAGCAGATAGAGGTGGAGCAACAACAACTGGTTGACTGGAAGGAATTTTTCTTCCGATCCTTCTTGCCCATCTGCTAAAAAGATGAATCTTCAACATTTTCCTTGGAGGGATATTAGTGTCATTAGCTATACAAACTTCAGGGAAGGAGCGCTTTAACACCATACTTAATCCTTTCATAGGAAATCTCTGCAAGCCCTCTGAATCTGGTCTGTACCAGCTTCACCATATACTGTCCCCAGTTTATCTTCTTTCCCAAAATTAAAATTCCCATCACTTGAAGTTGTGCCCATGGGATAACATCATGGGCAAATCTGTTACGCATCATAATCTTTCCACTGGTATGGACAAGAAACTAAAAACTTTCATGTACCTCATTCTTCTTCATGTTTGAGGTTTAGCCCCCAATTTATTCCATTATTTTTATAACCTCAGCAATTTCCCCATTGGCAAGAACAACTTCTTCTGGACCAGCTAGCTGATTGAATGTTGCAGTCATTACAAAATCAATAGTTCTTATCTGAACTTCATTAATAGTGGTTGTAGAAGAGTAGTAGAAACCTTGTAAATAAGACACCATCTTCAGTGAGATCTAGTTGTACACAGCAGATCTTGGAACCAAATCAGATTGCCTTGGAGGGTAATTAGAGGAGCTTGGAACATCCTGAATCACACTGTCAGTTCTTCAATCTGGCTGGTTATTATTTTATCTGCAAAATGGAATTAGTGAAAGAGTTTTTTTCTTTCACACAATATGCTAGTTTCATAAAAAACTACATGCATTATTTTTTCTATTTTGGATGTATTTATATTATAACATCTATAAGCCTTGCTAGATGTTGAGTATCCTAAGAAGATACCGTCAGAGTTTTCAGGATGATCTGAAAGTAGTCAAACAGTTAGTCTCACTGTCAACACAATATGAGCTTATATGGCCGCACATAAGAGGGTTTGAAGAAGTTGGAGGTAGGGGTGTTCACGAACCGATTCAAACCAAATAAATCTTCAATTGATTTCAAATTTGACATAGAATGTAGAGATTCATATTCAGATTTGGATTTGATCGAATATTCGGTGTCGGATTCAGATTCAGAATCGTCATGAAATGTTTGATTCGAATTTGGGTTCGAATTCAAATTTGAATTCGGTTTCGAATTTTCGAATTTTATAATATTTAATATAATATAATATTAAAATATAATTATATTTTATATTTTAATTTTTTAATATATATTCCAGTATTTGCGAACTATTCGCGAATCCTCCAAATAGAAAGAAAATTATTCGGATTTGGATTCGAAAATAATTCGAATCCGGATTTGAATTCGAAAAATACGAATTTTAATCGAATCTTAACGAATCAAATCCCGAATTATTCACGAGCTATACTATTTGTGAACAACCCTAGTCTTTGGGCTCACTTGTCCCGGACCATTCTCTAGATTACACCTTACGCTTGTTTGGGGACCCCACTCTGCGAATACGGGGTTGTACACAATCTCCACTCTTTTCGAGCAAGTTTCATGCTCAGAAAGAAACGTCCAACTCAACGTATTCGCTGAGTGTAACACTCTTGGAGCCGGAAATACTTGGCCTCTCCGAGGGGTCAATCTGCCATGCCAGCTAACGGGAGTCTGAGTGGCGAGATCCCCTCCGGGTAGAATTCACTTAACCTTCCCGAGAGGTTAACCTGCCCTACTAGCTAATGGGAGCATGGATGGAGAGATCCCCTCAGGGTAGAATTCACATAACCTCCCTGAGGGGTCAACCTGCCATGCCAGCTAATGGGAGCCTGGGTGGCGAGATCCCCTCGGGATAGGATTTGTCTCGGGACTCTACCCCTGAGGCGCATTCGACCCATCCAGCTAGTGAGAGCTTAGATGAGGATATCAGTGAACGTGATCTTCAAGAAGGCCTTTGATGAGATAAAGGTGGAGGCAAGGAGGGTGCTGGTCTCAGATGGACCGTTATTGGGTTTTCTGGAGAGAGGAAGGAAGTTGAGGGAGGATTCGAGTTTCGGGTGGCGTTGGGTGGAGTATCGAGGAACTATCGGTTTGTCATCGCTGATGCTCCGAACAATTATAATGTCATTTTCGGGTGCCCCCTCATCATCGCCTTTTGTTGTGTCCCTTCATCTTTCCATCAATGTCTCAAGTTCAACAACAGAGGAGTCTAGGTTAGGATTAGGGGTGATCCCAGAATGGCCAGACAATGCTACGTGACGGCCGTAACCACCATCTCGTAGATGGAGGAGACTGAGGAAGCGAAGAAGAAGATGGAGGAACGAGCAAGGAAGAAGGGCGATCTTGAAGTGGCTATGGAAGAGGTAAGGAGGGAGTCGACAGTGCTGGGAGAGGTGGTGAAGTTGACAAAGGAAGTTGGAGAGAAGGAGGTTTGTGCCCATAAGGGGGGATGGATGAGCTACCGGAGGAGCAGGCCGAGTTGATGGCGGTGGCAGAAGTAGAGGAGGAAGAGATCCTTGTTCGAGGAGAGAGGGTGAGGAACGAATGGGAGGAGCAGTCTCGGATAGAAGCAGCAGAAGAGGTGGTGGAGATGGAGGTCCTTACCAAGAGAGGGAGGACGAAGAAAGTGCGGGTCAGTGAAGGTTTGAGCCCAGAAGATCAGGGGAAGATACCGGAGTGCATCTAGAAGAGCGTGGATGTCTTCTCATGGAGCGCGAAGGACATGTCGGGTATCGACGCAGACATGACATGTCACTGTCTCAACCTCAACCTGGAGGTCTGTCCCATCCTCCAGAAGAGGACCATCGCCAATAAGCTGGAAGAGCCCATCCGGGATGAGGTGGAGAAACTTCACAAAGCAGGTTTTGTATCGGAGATCTAGTATCCAGTCTGTGTCTCCAATGTGATAATGGTAAAGAAGGGAGATGGACGATGGAGGATGTGTGTGGATTTCTCACTTTTAAATAAAGCATGTCCTAAAGATTGTTATCCCTTGCCTAGAATCGACACACTAGTTGACTCGGCCGTCGATTTTTCTGTGATGAGTTTCTTTGATGCTTTTTTAGGTATCACCCAATCATGATGCACCAACCAGATGTCAAATATGTCACCTTCATCATGAGAGATGGGTGCTATTATTATAAGATGATACCTTTGGGATGAAGAATGCAAGAGCGACATATCAAAGAATGATGAACTGTGTCTTTCGAGAACATAAGAGAAGGAACTTGGATGTGTATATGGACGACCTCATGGTGAAAAGAAGGGACGTGAGCTTTCACCTCCAGGACCTGGAAGAGACTTTCGCCACACTACGGAGGTTTAAGATGCGGCTAAATCCCTTGAAGTGTGTTTTTGGGGTCAGTAGAGGGAAGTTCCTATGTCACCTTCTTACTCCAGCATGAATAGAGCCTAATCCTAATAAGGTGAAGGCCATAATGGAGTTGGAGTCACCATAAAGCGTCAAGGAAGTCCAACGCCTGATAGGGAAGCTCGCAGGGTTGAGCAGTTTCCTCTCTCGAGCAGGAGAGAAGTGCTCGCCTTTTTTCAAGGTGTTTTGAGGCAATCAAAAATTTTAGTGGACAGGAGAGTGCGAGGAGCCTTTTCAATCCTTGAAAAATCAACTCACCAAGGTCCACTTCTCCAGGGACCCAAAGACGGAGAGGATCTTACTTTATACCTTAGGGTAGGGGCGGTGGCGGTAAGCTCCATCCTATTTCGGGAGGAGGGCAGGAAGTAACTGCCCATTTATTATGTGAGCGGGGTCTTAAAGAAGGTGGAACTTTTATATCCAATTCTGGAGAAGTTGGCATTTGTCTTGGTCATCTTTGCTAGGAAGCTCAGACCATACTTTCAAGCGCACTTGATCAGAGTGGTGACTGACCAACATCTTCACAAAATCTTCGAAAGGGTGGAGCACTCGGGAAGACTTGCCAAATGGTCAGTGGAGCTGAGTGAATTTGATATTTCATTCATCCCCCGTCTATCGATAAAGGCTCAGGTGGTGGCAGATTTTTTAGCCGACTATCTGATCGACGTGGAAGGAGTTGCTCAATAGGTCTCCTGGAAGTTGCTGGTAGATGGAGCTTCGGGAAGGCATTCCATAGGATGGAGTGATACTGGAAAGCGAAATCTAGGAAGAAGCAGAAGAGTCACATACCTTGACTAGCGAACACAGGGGGTAGCCAGTCGATGTACCGCCTCAGGTAAGCAACCTCAAAATTCTTGTGGAGGAAGAGCTTGTGTAGGTCGGAATCTTGGCCTCCCACCGACGGGGCGCGATACGTAGCCTCATCTTGTTGAGCCGGCGAGTACGGGATGTTGCCCGATTTCCATTTGATGAACACGATCTTCGTCACCCAGTGGTGGTGCTTATTGGCAGTCTTGCATACCTTAAAAGTGCGAATCGGAGAAGAACGTGACGCCGTCATTCGTCGCCCGGAAGATGAAAAGTTTGCGGAAGACTGTCAGATTCAATTTGATTCAGTCCTCGCGTAAAAAACAAGCGAATGCAACCATCATGGAAATGACATTGGTGTTGAGTTGAGCAAGAACGATCCCAAAGTACTTGAGGATTTGGCGGATTTCAGGCCATAGCGGAAGGCGTAACCCCACCTCGTAGTGCGAGATGGGGAACACGAGCTCATCGTCATAGAACGTGTTGATCGTTTCATGTGGACGGGGGGGGGGGGGGGGGGGGTGACAAACCCCGTCAGAACTGAAAACATTAAAAACCACCTACGAGAAAGGGGGATTGTGAGAGCCGGTAGGCTCAGAATGAGAGTCATTTCCATCTTCCCCGACCTCGCGCCCCCGTGTCTTGCGGTCAGCGAGGATTATTGTACTCGCGAACAGAGCTAAGATCGAGGTGCACAAGGCGTTGATGCTCCTCAATCCGATCTATGAGTGGTCCTGGGGATGTCGCCTCAGCACCTGCTCCTCGCCTCACCTCCATCACGAGCCACACGTATTCATGCTCAAGGTGGCTCAGTCGTTGCTCGCTAACAACCCTTTCCTATTGCATCTCTCGCAACATGAGCACGTACTTCCGAAGGACGTCGGTCATTCACCTCTTCATTCCTTCATGATCACTCAAATCACCTAAAAAGTATTCGACCATGTTTGGGGGTTGTGGGGGCGAGTTGACTTCCATTTTAGTCGTTTCTTCGGCTTCAGAGATCCTCGGGTAGTCTGCGAGAAATCGAGGCCATAAAGAATGAGTTTCAGCACGACAAAAGAGCGGCAAGAAGGGGGCGAGTACTCCGACTAACCTTGCGGGGTGGCCAGCTCCTTCCCCGGGTTCTGGCGGGAGGACCTCGACTGAGCTGTGAAGGGTTCGCTGAAGGGGAGAATGGACGATTTCCCTAGACCCGGACGAGAGCATTCCTGGGCATGGAGTAAGGTATAAGGAGGAACAAGAACTTCGATAGCACCTTTCGTCGCGGGAGCTGAGTCGGGTGTAAGGTCTCAAGGGGGAACGTCGGTTGGCGATTTCAGAGGGAGGTTGTCCAGGCCGGTGACCCCAAAGGTAAAAGCTATATAGAACAATATGAGATTAGTTTGGCAGGTTGACAACTCATGAACCACCTGACACCTGCCCGAGTTTAGTGGGGTGGTGTGGGTATTCGCGTCATCAACAAGGGAAGTCGCCCACACCGTCGGATGGACGGAGTCACCGCGAGGGGATTTGCCCTGTTCTATCGAAACCTCCCTTAAGTCCTGCGGATGGTCCTCCTGCAAGAGTTTCTAGAAATGTCATATGCCGGCCTTTCGGGTGGCACACATGAGCAAAGTTCAGGAAACCTGATTTTCGTAGGGAAGGGTGAGCCCATGACCAGGTGTGGCGACGACCGCGCTAACAGTGGAGGGCTCGTCAGTCGTCAAGTTAAGCCTGACCTTCTTGGCCAATTTCCGTCTCAGTGGCGAGCCCGAGGATTTGAGAGAAAGCCAGGGCATGATCCCAGTAGTCCCTGACTTGTTTCGTTCTCGCACCATTGCAAGTTTATCTATGAGATTTTTGGGAAGTGATTACTCGCGAAAAGGGTAAGCAAGAGAAATAAGGGATGGAAAGCAAGGTTCACCTTGTTTCCCCCAGTTCAGTGTATATATAGATCATTGGGGGACCCACCAAAATATTCTCTCAAAGTGAGTGACCACTCGCCAAATACTGGGGGTTGGACTTTTCTTTACGAGTTTGGGTCAACTTCGCAAAGAGCGGGGATTGTGTACAATCTCGTATTTGACAAGTAAGCTCCCATGGTGGAGTCGATGCCAAAAAGTGTCGATCAGGTTGAATCAAGCCAAGAGGGCGAGTGACTGGGATCTCGCCCAACTTGCTTGTGAGCACTGCCTGGCCCGCCTGCATTATTGGTCAAGGGTTAGCAGGAGGCGAGTGGGGTATTTCTGCCCACACTCGCCCCTGAACCAAGGAAGAAGAGAGGCAAGTGGGGTAAACAGTCTCGCACTCGCCCTCGGCCCCGGGGTGGCAGCGAGTGCTAGCCTCATCAAGGCACTCGCCGCCCCAAACGAGTGATAGCATTACGAACCACTCACCCAACAGTGTTTTTACCAGAATGCCCCTATTGGCTTGTCAATAGCTTTCCTAAACAGAGGAGCTTCGTTATTGACATGTCAACTTTAGGTTGTGTTTAATAGAACAAAAAGGTGGGTTTCAGTTATGTGCAAGTCACGCTTGAAAAAATTATATATAGACCCTTAAGGGCACCTTTGGGGGGATCCATTTTTTTGTCTTCTTCCTCCTCTGGTCAGCTTTGGTTGGCTTCCAGTGCCCTCCAAGGTGTCTGCATCTAGCATTGGTTAAGGAGAGGAAGGTCTCTTAGATCTTCTGGGTGTGTGACGGGATCTCCTCAATGTAGCTTTGGGTCGGTCTGTTCCTTAGTTCTTAGGCACTAGACAAGTGCTCTGGCTCAGGAGAAGTGGGTGTGGGCTATACCCCTTGTTGGAGTTCGGCGTTGACCGTTGACCGGGCCCACTTGCATGGGGAGTTTCAAGTTTTGTTTTAATTGCTTAAGGGGGAGTGAATGTAATTTATTGGGGAGTTGAGAGGGTGGTAGACAATAAGTTATGTAGTTAATAGTTTTTATTGTTGTTGCCATTTGGCGTCTTCCTATTGGTTGTTGTTGCCTATATATGGGCTTGTAGTTTCATTTGTAAAAGATTGATGCAATAGAAGAAAATTCCTCACTCCTTGTTGCATTTTAGAGAGAGGAGAGAGCGCCGTAGCGCCAAGAATCTCTAGTGAGAGAAAGTTGCCGGAGGTGAGTTTTGCCGGACGGATTGAGTTCGTCGGCGTGCGAGTAGAAGGAGGCATCCGGGCGAGTAGGTTTGCGCGAAGTGTTTGGGCGAGAGAGGGAGCTCGCGCGTGACTTGCCGAGCGGATAGAAGTTAGTCGCCGGGATCGATCTCGCAAGTCTGTGGTGGTCTCGCCGGGTAGATCTCGCACCAGGAGTGGAGTCTAGCGAGCGAGAAGGGCAGCGGGCGAGTGAGGTAGTCGGGCGAGAAGTGATTTCTGCGAGTTGGTGCTACTCGGCAGAGTGAGCTCGCTGGGAAGATCGCTCTCGCGTGCGAGAGGGAAAGTTGCGAGTGGGGATCTCGCCGGTGGCTTACCGCGCGAGTAGGCGGTCTCGCCAGTTTGGTTTCGCCGGTTACTCGGAGGATTTTGTGTTAAGTATTTTAGAGGTGTAGTCCGAGGCGGGACCCATTCACGTTTCCAACACCCCTTTGAGTCTGAACTCTCAAAGAGAGGGCCTGATAAGGCCCTCCAGACTGGACCCGGGACGACCCAATTTTTATTCCTGCCTATTAAATTTAATAGGCGGGATTCTTAATGGCCTATTAAAGAGAGGGCATGATAACCCTATCGATCACGCTGTCAAATCATAATAGTGTCATTAAGAATGGAAAGTGTTGCGTAAACTGTACAGTGTCTAAAGTGACATAATTAGCTTGGAAGCACTGTGCAACAAAATTGAATATAATTCCATATGATTTAGATACTTGTTTGTAATATTACCCTGAACAAAATTAGCAATTTATGAATTAATTAATCCAAAATGTTAATATAATTAAATTTTGTAACATAATATAAATTATATATATATATATATATAGTAATAATAATGCACACAGGAATCGGGATTCTTTTTGGTTTATTTGTATATTGAAAAAACGGTCTGTACCATTTATAATTTCAATTTTCAAATAAAGAGGTTATTTTCTCTCTCCCGACTCTCTCTCTCTCTCTAACGAACAGCTTTTAAGCTTAACCATCGAATTTCTCTCTCTTTATTCCTGGGCTGGCCATCTTCCCTCCGCACTCACGCTTCTCTGCCTCTCTCAACGCTCATCACTGTCTCTCTCTCTCTCTCTCTGGGCACTCATCTTTCTGTCTCTCTCAGTCTCATTTACCCGCTCTCTGTTCTAGGCTCATCTCTCTCTCTATCGGCACTCATCCTTCTCTCTCTGCACTCGCCCGCCGTCTCTATCTGCGCTCATCTTTCTCTCTCTCTCCCTTACACGTCCGCTCTCTCGATCTGCGCTCATCTCTCTCCCTCTCATCGGCACTCATCGTTCTCTCTTTCTCCACTCACCCGTCTCTCTCTCTCTCGTTCGGCACTCATCTCTCTCCCTCTCCCTGTCTCTCTCTCTCTCCGCGCAAGAGAGATTCTGATCGCAGCAATATCTCGAGGAATCCCAGGCAATTAACAGCTCCATATACCGAGCTTTCAACACTAATGGCACAAGAAGAACCTGCTGTTGTTATTCAGAGCTTCAGAAAGAGAAGAAACAATTTCAAAACTGAAGCATTAAACTGGTTGGAGAAGAGCCGGCATAACATTCACAGCACCAAAAGGCAAAAAACCTTAAAAAATGAAGCAAGTAGTTTGGAGCAGGGCAGGAAAAAGAGAAAATACTTCAATAATAATAATGAAGCATTCAACGACAAGCTGGGGGACCCCCACATTCTTCAGAGCAACAACAAGAAGCAGCGAAAAACATCCTCCTCACACATGGTAATTATTAATTTCGACTCTTAATTACCGTGAAATCTTAACTCAAGCATGCAGTACAAGTCCTTAATTTTTACAGCTTTTAATCACAGTATTTATGTATCTTCAATCAGCTTTGGTTAATTATAATTATTATGATAGCTAGCTGTTATTCTTTTCATTTATGTAATATAATATTTTCTCACATGTTTCTTTTACAATATAACAATTTTCTAACTCCAAATTTTTTACTTAATTTGGTCATTAATTAGTTACTGGGTTTGTTTATCATTTAATTGTCCTTTTTTACTTTGAAGTCCCGACAGTAATCCCTTTATTGCAAGTGTTCTCTTACGTTTAATTCCCAAGTTTAATTGTTATCCATCAACTGTGTAATGTTTCTTTGTTTCTCTAATTAAAACACAGTATATATTCTTCAATCAGCTTTGGTTAACTAGCTATATCTATTTATTTTCTAATATGGTAATTAAATATCTATTTATAATTATTGTGATAGCTTATATCTAGCTGTTATTCTTTTCATTGTGATAGCTTATATCTAGCTATTATTCTGCAATTCTAATGCCTTTTTAACATTAGTAAGAGATTCCAAACAGCCTTTCGTTACTCTCTTTGCTTTTCATTCACAAACAGCCTTTTGTTACTCTGTTTTTGCTTTTCAATCCATATTGCTGTAGATCAAATTAAGTACCTCCATGCATACATTAAATCCTCCTTGCATGCCGCCAAACTGATTCTATTCTTATAATACGTTTTATAGAGATAATTGTGGGTATATTTTTTATCTTATAACCTCAACAGGCAATTTTCATCGAATTTTTTAAACCATGGATGGTCATTAGATTATAAGGAAATGCATGAATAAGATCGAGTACAGTTGCTTATAGCTGCATTTAAAACATTTTGAATAATCTTTCACATAGTTTGCATATATAATTATGTTTTTTCATTTGACTTATTTAGCAGAATTCTATGCTTCAAATTACAACCCAAAAGCTTAAAGAATCGGAAGAGAAAGTCTCAAATCTGCTCGAACAACAAAAGGTATTATTATAAATTCAAGTTTTAATTTGTGAGCGTCACATATTTTAATTTAGAGTTATTTTAATTCATAATTTACAATATTTTTTTTAATTAATAGATCGATAGGGAATATTCCATGAAACGGATACTGGAACTTGAAATGTCAACTAAAAAAAAATTGGAAGAAATGCAAACTATGTTGGAGGAGAAACTTGAAGAACAGCAATACCTCGAGTCCATTAATTCAAGCCTCACAGTCAAGCACTTTGAGAGCAACACAGAGCTCCAAACTGCTCGGAGACAGCTTTTGAAAGTAATGGTTTTATTTTAATTCATTTTTTTTGTTATCTAACATAAAAACTGCCTCCTAAACACAAAAACTGTCTTCACCGAACCTACTTCCACTGTTATTTTTTTCTTAGGGATTGAATGACAAGTTAGGTGCTCGGACAAAAATTGGAATAAGGAGGATGGGAGCTTTAGATGCCAAGGCTTTTCAATCTGTATGCAGGGAAAGGTATTCAAATGATGATGCTGACGTTAAAGCCGCAATGCTGTGCTCGGAATGGGAAAAGCATTTAGGAGACCCAAACTGGCATCCCTTTAAAGTTGTTATGGTCGATGATAAAGAAGTGGTATGTTCTTCTTATATTTCATACTTTTTTCATGACATTTGACACTTCGTCAACTACTATTTATTTGCAAAAAAAAAACAATAACAGTGAAAATTTTTAATTTCTTATGACATCTCAATGTAATTGTTTTAAAATTGCATTATTGTGCAGGAAATGTTGAGAGAAGATGATGAAAAATTAGTCTTTCTGAAGGAGCAATGGGGCGAGGTTATCTACAAAACCGTGACGAGCGCATTGCTGGAGTTGAACGAATACAACTCTAGTGGAAGATATGTTGTTCCGGAGTTGTGGAATTTCAAGGAGGACAAAAAAGCTTCGTTAAGTGAGGTCATAGACTATCTGCTTCAGAAGTGGAGAACAAGCAAGTGGAGACGAACATAGTTTCAATGCACATAGTAAGGAAATGACTTGTTATTTATTTGGTTTATTAAGAAGTTGGAATGCATAAATTTTAATTTTGGAGTTATTTTGTGACATTCTTCTCAGAAAATAATAGATCAGCCTCTGCTAGAAAACAGAACAAGGCTGTGATATTACAATTGTTGGTGGCAGGCAAATCAGCCTCTGCTAGAAAACAGAACAAGGCTGTTTGGAGATGATAAAGAAAAGTTTTTTTGGCAGAGAAAAGCTGGCGGAAGGCAGCAGAGGAAGAAGTTGAAGCTGGCACGAAAATCTGAAGCTGTTGCGAGGAGCTGAAGGAGCTTGCGGGAAGCTCTGAAGAGCGACAGTAGTGAAGGAGCTCGCGCGAAGTGTTGGAGGAGCAGCCAAGCAGATTTTGGGCACTAGGATTTGGCTAGCTGTAGCGGTGCATGAAAACAAAGTGCAGCAACACGCGGTGACTTTGGAGCTTGTAATTGGCAAAGCTTGTGAACTTTGGGAGATGTTGTGTGGAATATTATGTTAATTTGTATGTTTGATGGCGAGTGAAGTTGTTGTGTTGTGTTGTGTTGGTGATATTATATAAATGTTTTTGTTTTGCACATTTGCTCTGGTGGTCGTGTTTGGCAATTTGGCCAATTGTATGCTTCCAATAATTAGCAAATATTCTGATAAACTATCTGCAAAATTATTTTAATAATAATTTATTATAAATTAATTAATAAAATACCATAAATTAGATACGTGCAAATCAAAATAAAAGCCAATTCTCACGTTAAGCTCTCTAATAGGTTTACTGTTCCTTCGCTCCAGTCTTTCCTTGCAGATCCCTGCATTAGTCCTGCTGCCTGAGCTTCTGCACCTCCGCATGGTGAGGAGAGGAGCATGATAAAAAATTTGATTTGCTCCACGAAAAGAAGAAGACGCTTGGAATATCCGAAGCAAA
Source organism: Platanthera zijinensis (assembly GCA_039513925.1). Taxonomy (NCBI): domain Eukaryota; kingdom Viridiplantae; phylum Streptophyta; class Magnoliopsida; order Asparagales; family Orchidaceae; genus Platanthera; species Platanthera zijinensis. Next base: position 36,611,301 of record CM077093.1, read on the forward strand.
AAGGTCTTGGAGAACTGGGAAGAGAGAAAAATAAAGTAAACGAACAGAGCATCTTGTTAGAATCTACTAAAGACATCACATTTTTTGATATGAGAAAAACAACTTCATATATCTTATTTCATTCAACACAAACATTGAGTACATATAGATGAGGGAGATGACTAACAAAAGAAACGATAGAGAATAAAAAACTGCCTAAAAACAATTAAGGCAAGAAAGAAAACTGAAATAGCTTTCAATAGGAATAACTCTCAAGAATGAAACGTCCAGATTGGACTTAATTATCATAACCGACAAAGTAATTATTAACATTCAATTCCTAATTAGTTTGTCCTTCACGTCACGCACTCGAAGTCGCTCCCGCATTTCAACGAACTTGATCCTTGCGAGTGCCTTAGTGAATATGTCAGCAAGTTGGTCGTTAGTATGTACATACTCGACCTCGATCATCCCACGCTCCATCCAGTACCGAATGTAGTGGTAACGAGTATCAATGTGCTTTGACCGATCATGATACACAAGGGTTCTTGGTTAGCGCAATTGCCGACTTGTTGTCAACAAAGAGAGTTGTTTTGCACCTGATCCGCTTCCGAATATCATCGAGTAGGTTGAGTAACCATACTCCTTGCTGCACCGCAATCGAAGCTGATATATATTCGGCCTCGCAAGAAGATAAGGCTACAACCCGTTGCTTCTGCGACATCCAACTAATGATGTTCCGGCCTAGGAAGTAAGCGACTCCCGTAGTGCTCTTTCTATCATCAATGCTCCCTCCATGATCACTGTCGCAGTAGCCAACTAGCTTCGTTCCTCCACAAAGATTCCTCTCATAAGAAAAACCAAACCCGCTTGTACCTTTCAGATACCGCAAAATCTGTTTCACAACCGCAAAATGTTGGGTATTTGGCTTCTCCATGAACCTGCTCGCTATCCCAACGGCATATGCAATATTCGGACGCGTATTCACCAAATATCTCAAACATCCTATTGCGCTTCTATACTCCGTAGGAACCACCAAAGGATAATCGCCGGCTTTGCTCAATTTTAGCGTTGGTTCCATTGGAACTTGAACACTATTGCAGTCTCGCATCCCAAATTTCTCAAGAATTTTTAATGTATACGAAGACTGACAAAAGGTGATTTCCTGAGGCATTTGGGTTACCTCTATCCCCAAGTAGTAAGTGAGCAATCCGAGATCGCTCATGGAGAAAAGTTCCTTCATCTGAGATTTGAACTTGTTCACCTCCACGCCGCTTGACCCGGTGATGATGAGATCATCCACATAGACTCCAACCAGCAAGTTGGAATCTCCCACAACTCGCTTGTAAACGACGTGCTCAGTCGGACTCCTCTCAAAGCCCAATGAGGATAGACTTTGATCCAGCTTGAAATTCCAAGCCCGCGGGGCTTGTCGAAGGCCATACAACGCCTTCTTGAGTTTCAGCACCTTGTGCTCTTCTCCGGCAATGACAAAACTTGGGGGTTGAGAGACGTATACCTCTTCGACTAGATCCCCGTTGAGAAACGCCGATTTGACATCCATGTGGTGGATGTCCCATCCTTCCTCTGCTGCCAAAGCAATGAGCAAACAGACCGTCTCCAATGTCGCCACGGGTGCGAATACCTCGTTGAAGTCAACCCCATATCGCTGCACATACCCCTTCGCCACAAGCCGAGCTTTATGCTTTACGATGTTCCCCTCCGGATCTCGCTTCGTCTTGTAAACCCACTTGAGTCCAATGGACTTTTGACCATTTGGGAGGGTGGTGATCTCCCAAGTGTCATTGTCCCGGATGGAAGTTAGCTCCTCTTCCATAGCTCGTCTCCAACTTGGTTCGTCTTTGGCTTCCTCAAACATTGCTGTCTCCCCTGCTGCGAAGTGGCAAAGTCCAGCCTCCTCCTCCTGCATCTCGTCGTAGATCTCCTCAAGTGACCGGAATCGAATCGGTCCGCTGGAGCTCGAAGTTGCCTCAGAAGTGGGGGAGGCACTGGCCGCGGGTAAGCAGCGCTGAAGGGGGGTGCAGGTTGCGGGTGAGCCGCTGGTCGCAGGAGCGTTGGCTGCGGGTGAGCCGCAGTTTCCTGGGGCGCTGGCTGTGGGCGAGCCGCCGATCGCAGGTGAGGCGTAGGTCGCGGGTGAGCCACGGTGGGGGGAGGCCGACCCGTCGCCGATGGGGGTGCCAGGTACTAGTGCAGCGAGAGGAGCTGCTGCTCCTTCTATCGTCAAAAACTGATCGCAGCCAGAGAACATTTCACCGGCTTTCTCTTCCCAGTCCCACTTCGCCTCTTCGCTAAAGACGACATCACGGTTGATCACGAGTTTGCCCGTCTCTGGATTAAACAGCCTGTATGCCTTAGAGCCTGCCTCGTAGCCGATGAGTACCATCTTGGTGCCCCGATCTTCCAGCTTTGCATGATTTGGCTTTGTTATCTTCACATACGCAAGGCAACCGAAAGCGCGAAGGTAGTGCACTTTTGGTTTCCTTCCGTAGAACGCCTCGTAAGGCGTCTTCCCAACAACGCTATGAGTGGCCGCCCTGTTAAGAAGATGCACCGCGGTTGCTAACGCTTCTCCCCAAAACTTCGCCGGCACAATTTTGCACTTGAGAAGACTCCGAACCATCCCCATGACTGTTTGATTGCGGCGCTCTACCACGCCGTTCTGTTGCGGAGAATAAGGGGCTGTGAGAAATCGTTTGATCCCGACTCCCTAACAATAGGACGATCTCCTCCCGAGAAATATAGCAAAGTGGCGGCGATGTCTATCCTATAAAAAGTTCAACAAAGGCCTCTGATACCAATTGTTAGAACCTACTAAAGACATCACACTTTTTGATATGAGGAAAAAACAACTTCATATATCTTATTTCATTCAACACAAACACTGAGTACATATAGATGAGGGAGAGGACTAACAAAAGAAATGGTAGAGAATAAAAAATTGCCTAAAAACAATTAAGGCAAGAAAGAAAACTGAAATAGCTTTCAATAGGAATAACTCTCAAGAATGAAACGTCCAGATTGGACTTAATTATCATAACCGACAAAATAATTATTAACACATCTGAGAGCACCTCTCTTTTTATTAACATATCAAGAATCTACGGTGGAATATTTGGACCATTATGACTCTTGATTATATAGCACAAAATTAGCAGAATTATTTGAGCTACACAATTTTTAGACATTCCATATTATTTTTGATGAGGCTCCCTGTACCCGGTCCGGTCGAGCCGCGTTCCGACGAGCACAGCCCAAGTCATCTGCCGCGTCCCGCGTGGCCGACGAGCGCAGCCCAAGTCATCCTACGCCTCTTCCTCGCCGGGGCGTGCGGCCGTTTCACCGCCCGTCCTCCGCTGGCAACACCAAGGGGCGGTTTCCCCTTCCCCTCGATCGGCCGGCCTCGCCCCGGTGGCCGGCCAAGTCCCTTCGGTCAAACATGACCTTCGCCGGCGAGCAATCTTCCCCACCGCCCGTCGTCCATCATGAGTATTCTCCGCCGTCCGATCACGCTCCCGCGATCTCCGCCTTCGGTTACGTGGGTAGTTACCCACGTAACTGCCCGCATGACCTCCCGTAACGGGGAAAATGCGTTGCCAAAAATAGATCGGTCTACGGTTAACATAATTATTAAATATTATACGAATAAATATGTCAAGAAATCGGCCTATTAAAAGCAATCATGGTGGTTGCGGGCTGCGGATAACTGCGTAACCTCCATAACCACCCATGAAGCTTATAAATAGGGCCCATGATCCCCCTTTAATATTCATTCTCTCCTTCATCGGAAAATCCTTCTATGGATTTTTTCTCTCCTTCCTCCTTCATTTCCTTCTCCTTCTTCGAAGATCTTCAAGTGCTCCTTGAAGATCTCTTTCGTTTTCGAGGCTTCCTTCGAAGATCTTCATCTTCTTCGCCCGGGAAATCCTTCTACGGATTTTATCTCTCCTCCATTTCTCTTCCTTGTGAGCTCCCGAGCGCGCCACCTCCTAGTGCGCCCTCACGCGCTTCTCCTCCTTGCGCGCCCTCACACGCATCTCTTCCTTGCGCGCTCCCGCGCGCGTCCTCTTCCTTGTGCTCTCGCGCGCGCATCACCTCCTTGCGTGCCCTCGCGTGCATCGCCTCCTTGCACGCCCCCACACACCTTCATCGCGCGCTCCCGCACGCCCCTCCTCCTTGCGCGCTCTCACGCGCATCTCCCATAAGAGAGAAACATGAGGCTAGCAAGTTATCTCCAAGATTTTTGTCAGTTGGTGGGAACACAGTTCAATAAAAATGTTAAACGTACATCCCAAGGTCTTTAGAGTATTGTGCAAACTGGTTATATTAAGCCCACTGCTGCTTCTCCCATAATTGAATGGCAGCCAACACATGTAGCATAGTTCTATGAGAATGAAAAGAAGGATGCAAAAGCTTCTCTTTATCCAAGAAGGAGTTGGGAGGAACATATTTCCATGGATCTTGGCAACCACTACTTAAAAAGAAGCACGGGACATCCTCAAATCTGACTTCTAAGTTTCTCCCAAGGTAATCTCTATTAAACTTCAAAATGTCCGGCAATAGTTTGATATAGTTAAAATAAAAGAAACTGAAGACATCAATACTTATATCTCAAGAGTAACCTCACTAGTAAATCAAATAAGATGGTATGGAGATTGAGTAAAAGAAAAAAGTTGTTATCAAAATCTTAAGAACTCTGATAAAAAAATATGCATATATGGTTGTAGCAATAGAAGAAGTCAAAGATACAAACAATCTCTTTCTAACAAAACTAGTAGGTTCTTTTCAAACTCATGAAGAACGATTAAAAGAACTTGAAGAACCACCCCTCGAATATACATTTCAAAGTAAGATTGTTATTAAAGTAGATGAAGTAGAAAAGAAAAAAAAAATTGGGCCACCGTTATTCTGCAATTTATTTAACAGAAATGAGCATGAACCATATAGATATTATAAATACAAAATGTGTAGAAATCTAACCCATCTACAAAAGGATTGCTGGTTTCAGCAAAGACCTCTGTAGAAATCTGAGAAAAATGTTAAAACAGAAGTAGAAGAGGGAGATAAAGAAGATGACAGAGTGTTCTTCATGAAAACTAAGAATGAAACTCATGACAACAATATGTGGTATTTAGATAGCAGATGTTCCAATCATATGTCAATCCATAAAAAAGCTTTTGTTGAGTTAGATGAAAAGAAGAAATCTCAAGTTACTCTAAGAGATGGGAAAAGCAAGAATATATAGGAAAAATGTGTTATTGTTGTAGAAATTAGAAATGGTGAAACCAAGTTCATTTATGATGTCCACTATGTACCATAGTTAGCTCAAATTATTTTGAGCGTGTGGCAACATGTAAGAAAGGGATATCATCTCTTCTTCAAAGATAAATAATTAATGCATTATCCATGATAAAAATTCCCAACATATAGCCAGAGTAACTATGTCTGATAACACAAATTTTCCACTGAAGCTGCCTCACAGAGTGGATAAAGCCATGATAGGTTGTCACATATCGAACTCTAAGAGATGGCATGAGAGATATATTTACCTCAATATTAGAGATTTAAAAAAATGGAGTGAAAAGAAATTAATTATTGGCCTTCCAAACATCAAAGGAGACTCAAGTAAGTACACATTATGTGTTTTAAACAAAATACAAAAATTACCCTTCCCTCTCCATAGCAGTAGAAAGACAACCAATCCCCTCGAATTAGTACATGAAAGTCTTGGGAATATGTTTTTGTCTCTATTTCAATCTTCTTACTTGTTAGCCGATTTCTGTGCTTAGTGATTAGGTTAGTTTTAGCTTTCAAGAACAATCATAGACGTCACATCAATTTTATAGTGGTTCCACAATCTTGTATACGTCCACTGTCCCTCTGTGCCTTTCTAACAGTGTGTTAGACTAGGCTCTTCCCCAAAACTCGGCTCTTTAGGAGCTTACAACACAGATCCTGCAGGACCTAACAGGTCACACAGACCTACCACTTAGGCATTAAGCCAAACTATAGGTCACAAAGACCTTTCACTCGGCACTATGCCAAACCACAGGTCACAAAGACCTTAGCCTTTATAACACAGGCTTACAAAACCAGACTCACAAAGAATCTATACAGAAGAAATAAATTGTGATTTGATTAGACATCAGAGCAAGAACTCTGTGTTTACTTCTTCCTGGACTGAGCAGATATCAGCCCAAGCTTTTGATGTTGAAGACAATGAAGTCGACAGTTAAATCTTTCTTCAAACAGTTACTGTTTCTTTGCAGAGCTTGTAGATCTGCTTCCTCAGAATTGCTTGTGAACCTGCTATTGCAGATAGTAATTGCTTCAGCTATCTCTTTCCTTTGCTAAGTTTTTTGTGTAGAACAGCTTCTTTAGGCTCGACAAGAAAGGCGAGGAAGAAGATGAAGTTCGGCCGCACTTTCGTTTTCAGAAAACCTAGACAAGGATTCGATTGATTTTGCTCTGGCCGATTTGCTCTTTTTTATTCTTTGATGGCCAATCAAGCAGCGGGCCCACCGCCAGGATTGATGACTGAGATTTAGCCATACAACACATTCTTTCCATTTACTCTTGATTCAACGGCTCTTTGCTGTGTGTGGGCCCTAACACTTAAATATGAAAATATTTCATTCCAAGTGCAGAGGATGATGACAGCTGGACGTCAGCGCCTCTGAACGCAATCCCGCAACATTTGAATTTTGGTTGACTTTTTGACTTTGCTGACGTCAACAAGACTCAACATCTGTAGACTTAGACAAAATTCAAGCATTAAAAGCAAATGTGTTAAGTGAGTAAGCATCACTCAACGCCACAACACTTAGACAAAATTCTATATGTATAGGCGTTGAGAGAGATTAGCTCAACGAACATTGAGCTCCGTTCGACGAACTCTGATCTCTACTCAAAAAACTCAGTTTGACGAAAGCTAAGCTCAGTTCGATGAAAGCCAAGCTCAGTTCGATGAAAGAGTAAATTCAGTTCGACGAACTCCAGGCTCAGTTCGACGAACTCAGAACTCAGATCGATAAAAGAGTAAATTCAGTTCGACGAACTCCAGGCTTTTTGCCTTAGCCAAATTTTTTGAGCCTTGGCATTGAGAGAGTAAGCTCCACTCAACGCCAAACTACTTAATAGAATTTATCTATTATCTGGCATTCAGTGAGTAAGCTACACTCAACGCTTTTATACTTAGCCAAATATCTGTGCCTGAAAATACATAAGCAAGGATACAGTCAACACTATTGCTCCATGGCGTTGAGTGAGTAAGATACACTCAATGTCTTGCTACTTAGACAGATTTTCTGTCACAACATTGAGTGAGTAAGCCACACTCAATGTCAATGGACTTAGTTAAAATTTTGCCCAACTTTTTTGTGGCGTTGACAGGCACAACAACACTCAACGCTAAAAAGCTGTATAGTGTTGAGTGAGTAGACCACACTCAACGCCTGTGGACTTAGCCACATTTTCAGACTATTTCTCTAGGCTTTGACTGACTCAGCCAGACTCACAGCTTTTTGCTGTATGACATTAAGTGAGTAGACTACACTCAACACCTGTGCACTTAGCCATATTTTTGGCTATCTACCAGTTAAGCTAAGATAAATTCAGCGATATTTGTTATATGGCGTTGAGAGAGCTCTACTCACTCAACGCTTGTGGACTTAGGCAAATTTCCAGCTAGATAATATTGATTCTTTACCTCTGGCGTTGAGTGAGCTTGCTCCACTCAATGCCTGTGGACTTAGTGGATTTTTGCTATGTACAGCAGCCAATTATTGTATCCACTTGTCCAATCAATGAGATATGGACTAACCTGCACTCATAACCTCAAATACATATCAAATACAGTTGATATGTGTGACATTGACCTGTTTGACTTCTCACAAATCAGGGACATTGGGACAATGGACCCAACAGTACATATGGACCTATGGGATTCTGCTCCCTTTCTGGAAAAGATTCGTCCTTCTTATTGTGGATGATTATAGTAGAATGTCATAGATTTACCCCCTAACAAAATCAGAGGCATAAATAAATTTTATAAAGTTCAAAAAGCAAGATGAGAACTTTGTAAACTCGAAAATAAAATGCCTAAGATCTAAAATGGGAGGTGAGTTCTTAAGCAGAGATTTTATCAAGTATTGTAATGAAAATGGGGTAAGGAGACAGCTTACCGTTAAGGGGACACATCAATAGAATGACATTGTAGAGAGTAGGAACATGACCATTCTAGGGATGACAAGAAACATGTTAAATGAGAAAAATTTACCACATATGTATTGGGCTGAAGCAGTCATCACTATTAATGTATATTTGCTTTATAGAGAACCCACCAGAGCTCTAGTAAATACTACTCCATATGAAATTTGGTACAATAAAAGGCCAAATATAAGCCATCTAAGAATATTTGGTTTTCTTTCTTATACCCTCATAACAACACACCAAATAAATAAATTGAAAAGCAAAGGTGAAAAACTATTTTACTATGCTACAATGAAGAATCTAAAGCATACATGCTTTATAACCCCTTATCTAGTAAGATAATTACTTGTCATGATGTGATAATAGATGAAGAAGGGGAATGAGATTGGAAAGCTTCTGAGGATCAAAGTCTGTCATTTCAGCCGGTTGCTGAGCCATTCTTCAATATGGACAGTTCCACAACATCTGAACAAATACATCCCTCATTGTCCAGTACTAAGGAAGGCATTCAACCATCCATAACTGAAAATGAAAGTCATCTTGAGATATCAGGAAATTAGTTAGGCATAGCCTCATATTCTTTATCTCCTCAAAAATTCAAATCTATTATGGAAATTTATGAAGATTGTAATATGACATTACTTGATATTGAACCAACTAATTACAAGGAAACATCTAAAGAAAGCCATTGAAGAGCAGTAATGGAGGAAGGGCTACACATGATTAACCAATGTAATACATGGGAGTTAGTAAGTAGGCCTAACACAAAGAAATTATAAGTCTGAAATGGTTGTTTAAAACAAAGTTTAATGAAGATGGGACAATCTCCAAACATAAAACTAGGCTAGTGGCTAAGGGGTATGCAAAGAGACCGAATGTTGACTGTTTTGAAACATTTTCCCCTATTTTGAGATTTGAATCCATTTGATTACTGCTATCATTAGCTATAGAAAACAACTACCCTGCATACCAGCTAGATGTGAAATCTGCTTTCTTGAATGGGTATATATGTTATGCAACTAGAAGGGTATGAAATATCCAATGAAGAAGCCAAGGTATACAAACTAAAAAGAGTTTTGTATGGGCTAAAAGTGGCGCCAAGGACCTAGAACTGTAAAATTGACACATGCCATTTAAGTCTTGGATTTACCGAAACAGATTATGAGCCAGCCCTTTACATTTAGAATAATCAAGATTCCACTTACATCAAATTATGCATCTATGTAGATGATTTGCTCATAACTGGATCAAATCACAAAGGGATGAGTGAAATAAAATCCAAACTTAAAACTGAATTTGAATGACAGACTTAGGGCATGTAAAATACTTTTTGGGTATGCAAATAATTAGGAAAAAAATCTAGAATTATGATCACTCAAACCAAATACATCGATGATTTGTTATATCGATTCAATTTGGAGACTGAAAAACCAGCCTCCACACTCATGGTTCTTAGAGGAAAGTTAAAAAAGGAAGATAGAGGAGATAAAGCCAGTGAAGAGGAGTATAAGAGACTATTGGGCTCCCTTATATATCTTACCAATACCTGTCTTGATATAGAATTCTCAGTCAGTATGTTCTCAAGATACATGCATTCCCCCAACATAAAACACCTTGCCGCAGTTAAATGCATCTTGTCATGGCTAAATGCATCCATGAGCGAATGGGCTTGTCATTGGGCCCGAGGGACAAAGTTGTCATTTCCATAAAAGTGGTGATCCGTGTGCCCCGATTCGGATGTTTCTATTCGTCCATCCGGTAGTTACCGGGTTGCCCCTCCTAAAATCTATAAATAAGACCTCAAGCCTCCTTTTTTGAATCTTCTTCTCCCAGATTTTTTCCTACGACATTTTCTCTCCTCCACTTCTCCTCCTACATACTTTGTAATTCTCCGAGGAATCTTCCTGATCTTCGTCTTCGAAGTCGCCCTTGAATACCTTCAAATACCACTCAAAGATTGTCATCCTACTCATGCATGTCCTCCTACGTGAGTAAGAGTTCATTCAAAGATCTTCTCGTGCCTACGAAGATCTCCAAGCGCGCGCTCATGCACGCCGCTCCAAAAGCACGCCCCTGGGGCGCCGCTCCCAAGCACGCTCACAGGAGCACCGCTCCAAGCGTTCTCCCACGCGCTCCTCTCTAAGGGCTCCTCGCGTTCTCCGCTCTAAGGGAACCAACGCGCGCTCTGCCAAGTGCGCCCCCGCGCACTCCTATCCAAGGACGTACCCGCACCCTCCTCTCCAAGGGCTCCCCCGTGCGCTTTGCTCCAAGGGAACCCCCGCATGATCCATTCTAAGCGCGCCCCCCCTGTGTGCTCCTCTCCAAGGGCGTCCCCGTGTACTCCACTCTAAGCGCGCCTCATGCGCTCCTCTTAAATGGCGCCCCTTACGCGCTCTACTCCAAGCGTGCCCCCATGGGCTCCTCTCAAAGGGCTCCCCCGCGCACTACGCTACAAGGGTGCCCCCGCGCGCTCCTCTCCAAGGGTTCCCTCGCGCGTTATGCTCCAAGCACGCTCCTGCCTTTCCTCCTACGTGAGTAAGAGTTCATTCGGATATCTCCTCGTTCCTACGAATATCTCCAAGCACGCGCTCATGTGCACCGCTCCAAAAGAACGCCCCTGGGGCACCGCTCCCAAGCGCGCTCTCAGGCGCACCGCTCCAAGCGTACTCCCACATGCTCCTCTCCAAGGGCTCCCTCGTGTGCTCCGATCCAAGGGAATCCCCACACGCTTTGCTAAGCTGCATGCCCCTGCGCACTCCGCTCCAAGGACATCCCCGCACCCTTCTCTCTAAGGGCTCCCCCGCGCGCTTTGCTCCAAGGGCACCCCCATATGATCCATTCTAAGCGCCCCCCTGTATGCTCCTCTCCAAGGGCATCCCCGTGTACTCCGCTCTAAGTGTGCCTCGTGCGCTCCTCTTAAATGGCGCCCCTACGCGCTCTGCTCCAAGCACGCCCCCATGGGCTCCTCTCTAAGGGCTAACCCGCGCACTCCCCTCCAAGAGCTCCCGCGCGCGCTCCTCTCCAAGGGCTCGCCCGCGCGCTACGCTCCAAGCGTGCCCCCTACGCTCCTCTCTAAGGGAGCTCCTGCTTGCTTCATTCAAAGCTCCCCTCCTCTCCAAGGACGCCCCCGTGTGCTCCGCTCCAAGCGCGCTACCGCACGCTCCGTTCCAAGGGTTCCCCTACTCACTCCTCTCCAAGCGTGCCCACGGGCACGCCTCTCCAAGGAATCCCTTATACGCTTCGTTCCAAGCGCGTTCCCACTCGCTCCACTCCAAGTGCACCCCCGTGCGCTCCTCTCAAAGTGCGCACATGCGCGCTCCTCTCCAAGGGCGCCCCCGTGCGCTCCTCTCCAAGGGCATCCCCATGCGCTCTATTCCAAGAAGTGCACCCCCGTGCACACCTCTCAATGGGCTCCCTCGTGCGTTCCTCTCCAAGAAGCGTGCCCCCGAGCGCTCCTCTCCAAGTGCGCCCTGATAACTTCTCAAAAAAAAAGTTATCTTGTGCTTTAAATACTACTATTTTGATGAAAAGATTTAATAAATTTATATAAAAAAGTATTGTATTTAAATATGTTGACATCTTTTAAAATTGAGAGTATTAACGTCATTTCAATATGTTTTTATCATAGGAAACCTGAAGTATTCACCTCGATGCGGCACGGGTCAAGTACACGAGAAATTCAGGAAGATGTTACAGCATTATTGCAACAGTTTCGGAAATTTAAATTTGAATTCAGAATTCCTTCTTACTTTTGGCAGTTAAAAGTAGATGACAACCTTTCAGCAATAAAAATATTCTTTTTGAAGGGGAGGAGTATAAAGAGGGGGTGTGAGAGAGAAAATAGGATTCTCTTCATAATTTTGAATTTCTAAAGGTAGATCTAGGTTTTGGGAGAAGAAGAGAGGAAAGCTTCATCGGATCTTCATTAAGACGGAAGTAGAGGGGATTTTCCTGTGTTGTTTAGATCTCTAAACATCATGATTAGTAAGATCTTTCCAATCTTTTAATCTTCTTCTCAAATCATGAAATAAATTCCCTAGGTTTTGAATTTTAAAAGTACTTTGTTCTATGTGACGAGATCTTTATTTTTATTTTAATTTATGAGAATATTGGTGTGAATTCCTTCTTTAGTTGATGATCTTGTGGTAAAATTTTCGGATTATTGTTTCATTCGATGCTTCATTTCGAGATTCGAGATAGTTGAATTGTGAGTGTTTGAGTGAAATATTTTTTACTACGTAGCGAGATTCGAGAGATGAGTCACGTAAATTTTTAACCAAAGTTTTCGGCTCATTTTACTGCGCTTCGAGATTCGAGAGAGAAGTGACGTAATTGTATAATCAACTTGATATAGCGGAAGAGGGAGAAAGAAATTTCACCTTTCCGTTAGCAACTTTGATTTTCATTATTAATCATATTCTTTATTCGCCTGAGTTAGAGATGATAAGGGAACAAGTGGTATAGTGATTTCTGATATCGAGAGATACAGATCTCTATCTTTAAATCGTTATAGGAAAACGCACCTAGATTTCTCATAAACATCATCTTTTGATCCATCATTATAGACTTAGGAAATCAAAATACAAGACCGTTTTCCCCAAAATTTGATAAAAAGTAATTTTAGAAAGTATTAGTAATTTTCTTTTATAATTTTATTTATCTTTAAACTCATTCAAATCATCTAACTTGAATTTAAAGAAAAGGACTAGCTAGTAGTTGTGTGCCTTAGATTAATCACCTCTCCGTGGGAACGATCTTTACTCACTCTTTATTACTTGATCTGACACGCGCACTTGCGTAGTTTACGTATACCTATTTTGGGCGTATCAAGTTTTTGACGTCATTGCCGGGGTGGTGCGACTGATCTATTGTTCTGTTTTCTTGCAATATTAGTAAACCCTGAGTATTTAGAGATCAAGTTTTTATTTTATTCTTATTTTTATTTGTAATGTTGTCCAGTGCATGTCATTTTTTTAGAATTCCTAAATAACATTTTTTATTTTTATCTTATCCTACTCTATTTTAAAAGTTTATTAAGCAGGTTATTCGTGTCTGAAATAATTTTTGTGTATTTTGTTTTTGCAAAGAAAAATTGATTTTATTCTATCCGCATCCATTCCAAATAAATTAAATGTATACACATATGAGATGCGAGTGGTTTGGTTCATTTAGTCATACTACTGATGCGTGTTATATGGGAACTATTGGGTATCATTCGTGGCTCGCAAAACATAAAGAATATTTAGGTCCCCAATATTGTACGACAATTCATTATAATTTTATATCCCCGCGTCAAATGGTTCCTCGACCTTATGACCCGACTCCTTGGTTGTCGAGTAGTAATGTTAGGAAGTGTTTATTTTGTCATTGTATGGATCACGTTTTGAAGGATTGTGTCTCTTATAAAGGAGAGAGGGAGAAAAATTACGAATTAGGCATCCAGACCATATCTACTGTTGTAGTACCATCATTTTTGCATGAGACTATTGCAGATAAGCCCCATATAATTATGGGCCCGTATATTGATATTGATGCATCATCTCCTCATCCACAATCATCACCTAGTTTTGATCCACCCGCAAAGGAACCTGAACATGCATTTTCTGAATTAAATATTAATGATATTCCTCAATCTTCTTTGCAAAACATTTCTACGCCTATGTTTATCGATCTAGTCGAAGATTGTGCGTATGGTGAGGATCCAGAACCCGAGGTTGCACCAAAGTGGGACAAAGATATTGATCTCTCTGATGGAGGGAATGATTCTTTGGAGTATGATGACACATCACGGTGGGATGAAGAGGGTATCCTTTTTGATGAGGAGGTTTACACTTCATCATTAGATGATGAGGTTCAACTCACCACCGAGACCCTTGAGTTCTCGGGTCCCCCTTGTTATGATGATTATGAGACCGACATCGATCAATTTTTAGAACCTGCTGGGAGTGAAACCGGGATCACTCCTATGATTAGAAATCATTTATGTCTTTCTTCTATTTTATTCCTAATCACCTTTCATTATCTGAGCCAAAGCGAGTTGATGCATCACAGATGCTTCGGAAGGATATTGAACACTATCCTCAAGTTGATGTGATGGGTATCCACTTATGTGAGAAGGTTGATTCCTCCTCCATAGTGGAAGCCCCATTCATTTTCTTCTCTCCCTACTGCCTTCCTGTTGATGATGATACCTTGCTAGGCAAAGGTATATTTTATGGCGAGAATAATGAGGAGCATTCCTCCTCTTCTTACTTTTTGTTTCCTCTACCTATGAGGTGCATGTATTATTATTTAGGTAGAGGGGTGGCTTTTTTATCATTGTATCGGTACCCGCTACCGACACGGATATTAGAACAGTTACCTGTTTATTTTTCTTTTCATCGTCCCATAATTTAGAAATTTAAAATTTCTGAATAAGTCGTGCTGAGAAGACAATAAACCCAGTAGTTATCTTTCATTTTCTACATATTGTGTTTTAATTTTTTTTGTCCGTTTTTGTTAGTCCATTAATAAATTTGGCATTTTTTTTGGAGGCAAATCAAAATTATGCAGGAGCGGGTGTTGATTATGCATAAACTCAAGATTCCAGTTGTGGAACCCTCGTACAATCTCGAGGGCCAGTTCGACGAAGAGGGGTATCTACTTGGAATTGATGGATCGAGGTTACTGGATCCCACCATCGTGGAGGCGGAGAAAGATGCTGATCGTGAGGATGATGACGATGACGATGATGAATGACTACTCTAGCACCTCTTTGCACTTATTTTAACTCCCGTAACTTATTTTTTATCTTAAACTAATTATTCTGTATTAATCTAAAAGTAATGCTAGGAGGCCACTATGGCCATAGAATATTTTATTGTTGTGATGCTTGGATGCGTGGTTATTTTGAATTGATCATTGTTTGATTATCAGATGATTATTTCTGCATTTTCAACCCCATAATATTTTTAGATTTCAACATTAATCATATGCTTTGATGACGTTATATATTATTTTTCATGGGCACAGTGGCAATATTTTGATCATATAGGCAAGTTTTTATAGTACATAATTTTGTGGGAGTATAGGAATCAAATGTTATAATTGGTACTAATCCACTAGAAGATTACTTTTCTCCCGTACTGATTTACCTTCTTGCAAATTATTTTGGATGCCCACAAATGAGTTGACACCATGGCAACGCAATTGGCACTCAGGTTGAAATGAATGGCATGTTCGAAAAAACAACAGACATCATTTGATGATTAAATTATAACAAATTTTCATGAATAAAATCTTTTGTATCTCCCCCACTCTAAGATATTATACAACCAAAAAATGTGCAAGAAATTAGGGAAATAAAAGGTGTATGTTTGTTTTTATAGTAACTAAAAC
>CM077093.1:37227385-37397053 GCA_039513925.1 Platanthera zijinensis
CCCTGTCAATCTTTGTACCTCTTTAGTATTCCGCGGTGACCCCAACTCCACAATCAACCTCACCTTATCTGGGTTGGGTTCTACGCCGGCGGGGGTGAGGAGATGTCCCAGGAACTTCCCCCTGCTTGCCCCGAAGATTCACTTCAAGGGGTTCAGCCTCATCTTGTACTTACGAAGAGTGGCAAAAGTTTCCTCCAAGTCCTGGAGGTGAGAGTCGATGTATAGGCTCTTGATCATGAGGTCGTCTACATACACCTCCAGGTTCCTTCCCTTCTGCTCTCGGAAGACCCTGTCCATCATCTTTTGGTAGGTTGCCCCTGCATTTTTAGGCCCAAAGGGCATCATTTTATAGCAGTAGTATCCATCCCCCGTGATGAAAGAGACGTCTTTGACGTCGGGGGTGGGGGGTGGGGGTGCATCCTGATATGGTGATAACCTGAAAATGCATCTAAAAAACTCATTACAGGGAAACCGACGGCTGAGTCAACCAGCGCGTCGATCCGAGGCAAGGGATAACAATCCTTGGGATATGATTTATTAAGCAATGAAAAGTCAACACACATACGCCAGCGGCCGTCTCATTTTTTAACCAAAACAACATTGGAGACCCAGCCGGGGTATTGGATCTCGGATACAAAACCGGACTTGAGGAGCTTAGCCACCTCCTCCCGAATTGGCTCGGCCAACTTGTCCGCCATGGACCTCTTTTTATGTTGGATGGGGCGAGCCTCCGGGTCCAAGTTGAGGCGATGGCAGGCCACGTCCGCATCGATCCCTGGCATCTCCGCGGCACTCCAGGCGAAGACGTCCACATTCTTCCGGATGCACTCCAGCATCCTGCCCTGAGCCTCCGGGGTAACCCCCTGCTGACGCAGACCTTCTCCACCTTGCCTCCGAGGGTGAGAACCTCCATCTCCACCACCTCTTCCGCCACCTCTAGACGAGACTGCTCCCCCCACTCTTCAGCATCCCCCTCCGGGGGCGAAGACCTCTACCTCGGCTTCCTCCGCGGCCATTGCCTCGGCCGGCTCCTGGACTTCCTCAATCTCTTCCTCCTGAAGGCGGGTCACCTCCACCTCCATATCCTCTCGGCCATCCTCCTGCTCTGCCTCCTCCATCCTTCGCCCCATCTCCGCGACACCCCCTGCCAAGTGATGGAGTTCACGGCGATGACGTAGCACTCCCTTGCTATCTTGGGGTCTCCGCGGACCCGGACCTGGACCCCATCGATGTTGAACTTTAAGCATTGGTGGAAGGATGAGGGGACGCAGCGAAAGGCGCTGATTAGGGGCCTCCTGAATATGGCAGTGTAGCTACTGAGGGCATCCACAATAATGAACTTGCAGGTGAGGGACTGCCCCCCAACGTAACATGGAGCCCCACTCCTACTTCTACCTCCTTACTCTCCCCCAAGAACCCGAACAAGGGTCCATCTGAGGCAAGCACCCTCTTCGCTTCCACCTTCATCGCGTCGAATGCCTTCTTAAAGATGACGTTGACCGAGCTTCTATTGTTGACGAGGATCCGGGCGATGGTAAAGTTTTTGATGGCTGTCTGTATGACCAGCGCATCAGAAAACGGATCCTCGTGATCCGACATATCCTTCCTTGAGAAGGTTATCTTCTCCTCCTAGGGTGGGGTGTGGGACGTGGAGGCAACGCTCCTTCGGTACATGGTATGGAGGCTCGCCTTGTGGGAAGCCTCGACACCTGCCCCTCCATGGATCATCCTGATCCTTCCCCGGGTCCCCACATCCGCCCGGTCCTTGCACCGATCCTCCTCCGTGCGCGGCATGACCTCTTCGATCCGCACATCCTGACGCTCCTGCCGCCATTGTTGCTCCCTGTTTCCTCGCAATTCGAGGAACTCCGGGCACGTGATCTTGGCGTGCCCTTCCTCCTGGTGGAAGTCGCAATAGGGCAGCTCCACCCTAACTTCCCTTCTCCTTCTCCTTGTCTCCCTCCTTCTCTCCCCCATGGATATTGCCATAGCCTGCTCCTGGTCGGGAAGAGGCGGCCTCTAGGCCTGCCATCCTTCCGGAGGATAGAACTGGTCTTGGCCTCTCTGGCGACAGTCCCCTCCATGGAACCCTCTTCTCCCCCCTTGTCTTGCCATTCTGGCCTCCACTCTAGCCGTTGATTCGGCTCCTACCGCCCCCACCTGGGATGTTGCTGCGGCCGCTGCTGCTCCTTCTGCTGGGGTTCAGCTCTCCTTTCCTCCTGACTTCTCCCCCCTGGGCCTCTCCTCCTCCATATCCCACCTAGCTAGCCTCCGGGCAAACTCCGGGTTCAACGCCTCCCCGTCGACTTCTCTCGCCGTCCTCTCCATCAACTCCTCATAGGAGAGGGGCGAGATCCTCTTCAACTCTATCTGGAAGAAACCCTGTTGTATTTCCAAGGTGAAGGCCATCACCAGGGTGAGTCCCGACATCTCCTGAACCTGGGTGACCTCCTCCTGGAAGCGATCGACGTAGCTCCCCAGGGTCTTATTCACCCCCTGCTTGATGCAGAATAGGGACTCCGATTCCCTCTTCCTCTTTCTCAATGTTGTGAACCTCAACATGAACCCTCGGCGTAGGTCCTCGAAGCAGTAGATGGAACTGGTCGACAGCTGGTGGAACCACTCCCTTGTCTTCTCCTTCAGGGTGATGACAAAGAGTCTACACTTGAAGCCATCCGACATCTGTCGGATCGAGACCACGTCTTCAAACCACTGGATATGCTGAACCGGGTCCCCCTTCCCGGCGTAGTAGGACATCTCGGGCTCCCTTAACCCGTCCGGGACTGGTGCAGAGAAGACCAACTCGCTGAAGGGACTGTCTCCCCCCAATGGGCGAGCTAGAGGGTCTCACGCTCCCAACTCGCCGAATCTGCCGCCGCCTCCCGAGCCCGGGAAGAGCACTCGCCCGGGGAGCTCGGTACCCCGGCCTTCCTCGGCGACCTCCTTCCCTGCTCGCCGGGCGGGAGCGTCCTCGCCGAGTACCAGATCCGCGAGAATTGGGATCACTGGAGTCGAGCACTCGGCACGCGCACCGAGTGCGAATTGGACCAGGCCGAGTACCTCCTGCCTGAACTCTTCGAACATACCCATCGTCGCGAGAGGGGGAGGGAGTGGCGAGTTGGTCCTGTCCGATCCTTGCCCTTCTCCTCCAGTCATCGAGCTCGCTAGAGGTTTTCTGTGCTGACCACGCTCCACGCTCACCGCACCAAAAATGTTGAAACCAGAAATCGGTCTCTTGTGGAGTTCACCCTTGGGGAAGGGGTGGTCGCACACCTACTTCGCTCCTGCAAGAAAAACAACAAGGGAAAGAGAGCAAAGGACTAGACCAAGGGCCCGGCGCGGAGGTCCCACCACAAACCCGTAAGATCACTGAGCGCTTCCCCTCCTTAGACAAATGTCGGGCTAAGGTACCTCAGAAAGCGCTAGGAGACTGGGAGATAAGTAAGCATACCTTCTGAGGTACCCCTTGGGTCTTATTTATAGATTTCTGAAAACGGTCTGCAAATAACTAACCTCTGCCGGCCTGAAATTATTGAAAACCCCTTGGGCTGGCCTGATAACAGTCAAACTCCGATGTTCTGAATAGTTATGCAGCCCACCCGGGTCTGCCAACAGCAAGACTCCGTTGTTTCAACTGGCTATGGGCAGGCCAGCGGGGGAAAAATGATAAAAACACCTCACAGACCACTGGGCGAGTAGCCCCCAACAATCTCTACTCGGCGAGGACGGCGAGTGCTCGACGAGGTTGGCACTTGCCGCTTCTACTCGGCCTTTGGCGAGTACGGGCCCGGCTGGCCCTATCCACCCACTATTTGCCAAATGTGGGAGTGGAGAAACATCACTCAACGCCAAGGCACTGGCTCGACCTGCCCTGACCGCCTGTCGCGAGCTCGCTAAAAGGTCAGATCTCGACGAACGGGGCTTGACGAGTACAAGCTTGCCCCTCAAAAACATCCCACTCTGCCTGGGCGAGTCGGAGCTACTGCCGAGCTCTTTAGGGCGGGTACAAGCCGACCGATTAGCGAAATCGCCTCACTCAACGCCAAGACAAGGCGTTGAGTGAGCTCGCCTCACTCAATGCTGCAGCAGAAGGGGCTGAGGGAGCTCGCCTCACTCAACGTCGCGACAGAAGGCGTTGAGTGAGCTCGCCTCACTCAACGCCACGGCAGAAGGGGCTGCGGGAGCTCTCCTAACTCAACGCCGTAACATAAGGCGTTGAGTGAGCTCGACTCACTCAAATCCATGACAGAAGGGGCTGAGGGAGCTTGCCTCACTCAACGCAGCGGCAGAAGGCGTTGAGTGAGCTCGCCTCACTCGACACGCCTCGGCAGAGGGCGTCGAGTGAGCTCGACGCCACGGGCCTGGCTCGCCTGGTTCTTGGGCTGGACTTGGGCAGTCTGGCTCTTGCCGACCCCACTCGCCGGATACGGGGTTGTACAGACGATTCTGGGCATAAGACCTTGTTGGTTTTGCAAAAAAAAGGGGTCTTACATGGACAACCCACAAGACCATATTGATAACTTTGCCACCATAATGTGGCTCAGTAATGCCCCGGATCCACTATTATGTCAGGCGTTCCCAACAACCTTAAAAGGGAAAGCTCGCACTTAGTTATATTCATTGAATGAAGGAGAAATCGACAACTTCACGGATCTATCTCAATTCTTTGTCGAACAGTTCATCGCTAACTGCAAGGTCTCCCAAGACCCCTCCTACCTTCTGGGGGTCCGTCAACACAAGGGAGAATCCCTCAGGGACTTTTTTCATCGCTTTATGGCTGAACCATGACAAATGCAGGGAATCACCCTCCATCTCCCACGCGACTTCCTCCTAGGAGGGCTCCGACCCGACGGATTTTACTCAGAACTTGTAAGGGAAACGGTCCCAAATCATGCCGAACTTATACGTCGTATCAAGGCTCAAATTACAGCCGACAAAGTAATAAAAGCACATCAGCAACAGTTTAGAGATAGTTTGGACCGGAAAGTGCAATGACGATTGTCGCCTCAGAAGAAGAGCAGTGATCGTCACAACAAGCAGCGAGCCCAACATCATCAGAACCACGCACTCCTCAACACCTCCATGGCCAACATACTCCATGCAATCCAAGATACGGTACTGCTCAATAGGCCTAAGCTTGTCTCCCCAAACAAAGGTGACCAATCGCAGTACTGTGAGTTTCACCGCGGACCCAGGTACCGTACAGAAGATTGTACCAAACTAAAGAAAGAAATCAAGTGTCTTCCTTGCCAAGGGTTCTTGAAAAGATTCCTACAGAACAAGACACAAAATCATCCAGCTCCACCAGGCCGACGAAGAATCAACCGCCCTCCGGCTAGAATGGATTGGGAGCAACCTCAAGAGTAATCAATCCCAGAGAAGACTCTTCTCGCAACCATAGAACTGTGCCAGCACCTCTTCTTCTATCCCGTCGACTTTATCAACATTAAGACATTTGATTAAAATTTTATGTTTTTCTAACAAATTGGCAAACTGACTTCACTTTTTCATATGCTTCAGATGAAAGGCTGTCAATAGGTAATGTCGCAAGACCTATGTCTGTCTTCACTGGTGGCTAACCCCCTTAGCAGTCGATGCCTGCCAACAGGTAAGGTTGCAAGACCTTCGCCTATCGTCGCTGTGGCGAACCCCCTAAGCGGTCAGCACCTACCAATAGGTAAGGTCGCAAGACCTATGCCTGCGAACTCCCACTGCTGACGATCGAAGGTCTGCTCTTCTCTCCGTAGTAGGTCGTGACATCACCAGGAGCTGCCACACTCGCGTTTGCCAATAGTTTGAAGTTCTGCCCTTCACCGTCTCCTCAGGACCACGTTATTACAGCCTCCCACTACCGACGATAGAAGGTCTGCCCTTCTCTCGGCAGTAGGTCGCGGCGTAGCTAGGGCCTGCCCCCTCGCTCGCTACCAGTTCAAAGATCTGATCTTCAATGCCTCTTTGGGACCACATCCCAGCTGCCTCCCATTGTTGACGATCGAAGGTCTGCACATCTCTCCGCAGTAGGTCGCGGTGTAGCCAGGGCCTGCCCATATCACTCTCACCACCGGTTCGAAGATCCGCTCTTCACCGCCTCTCCGGGACCACGTCTCTGCGACCTCACACTGCCAGCGATCGAAGGTCTGCCCTTCTCCTATAGTAGGCCGCGACACCGTCAGAGCCTGCCCCCTCGCGGTCTCCTAGGTTCGAAGGTCTGCCCTTCACCGCCAACTACTCAACGACATCTCCCAGCCTGGTGAGCCTGACCTGGTACTACCTGGTTAGAAGTGTTCGCCCTTCACCCTGGGAGTAGGTCGCGGAACCATCCAGGTCTCATCCTTAAACAATCAACTTCAGAGGAGTGCCTCAAAGTTTCGCACACAAAAATAATGGGGCCGACATTACAAATCTCACAAAAAAGTGCAAAATAACAAAGGACTAAGCTTCGACCCTAAACTCTGAAGGAATGTGTTGGAGAATCACCAAAGACAAAGCAACGAATAGAAGAATAAAGCTGACAACGAACTGCAAAGAGTGACAGGAGATCGCAAGATAACTCACAACAAAAGTACAAGAATACCACCAAGAAAACAAGTAAACAAGACAGTACTCAATACAATGAACAAAGGAGCCTGCTCCTCTTCACCAACGTCAAGCTTGGCGCACTCATCCTTAGAAAGGTTATCAAAGCTAAGATAAACAACAACACTCACTCTTGCGGGATACCATCTGTCCTTTGCCCAGGAAGTGGTTCGGGTGTCGTCTGAACCTCGCTCTCCAACCGCCAACGTCTAAGAAGCAGAACAGATCTGCTTATGCAGAGCGATGGTCCTAATGCAGCTAAAGCTCGATCATCACCACGAGCAGGTGCATAAAGCTAGAACAGTGAACAAACAATAACACAATACTCGAAGTGCTACCAAAGCTCCGCAAACAAAGTTCGAAGCCACTACACAAGGCAAGTGCGCAAAGAAACAATGAAGGCGGAGCCACGCCTCATCCACCTCAACACTAGAGCCCCTCAATCATCCTTGGAAGGATCTCCAACATCAGATTCTGCTACGCCGCAACAACATATCTGCACCACTATGTGGGCCTTCACCTTCAATCTTGGAGGTATCTCATAAAATTTCGTGCACATTACGCATTATGCGCACATCCCATGTCGTACCACGCACGCCCGTAACACACATTATGCCTCACGCGAACATCACACGCATTACCCCTTGTACGCATATTACACACATCACGCCCTGCTCTATATGCACGCTATGCATACTTCGCGATCACGCACGTAGAGCGCTTCCCGCACATTACACGTAGTGCATGCTTCACGCGCATTGAGCGCCGTGCGTGCAACACACACTTCGCGTACACTATACCAACAGTGCACAAATCACAAACACCACTCCAGGCGCACAAGGCTCCCCATGCACATCTTACCCCCGATGCATTTGGCCATAAGCACACATCACAGCGAGCGAGAATTTCACTCGGTGGATTGTTCACCTTCCGCACCAAAACCATGTTGTTCACCTCCACTATGAACACCAAAAATAATCACGTGCACGACTTAGGGGAAAGTCCCCGCCCTCCATGCACTTCGGCTTTGAGCTGTGGGGACTTGGTGTTGGGTACACTGAAAAATATGTACCAGATTTGGAGAAGTCTCATCTTACTCAATGATATACATCAATTTGTATTTGATGGATGTTTGAGTTTCATTGTGCATGTGTAAGGTTTGCAAGAATTTTTCTAAGTACAAGTGTCGACACTTGTGAATAATTGTGTTGAAACCAAGAAGTTTTGTCGACACTAGAAGCAAGGCCTGTGTCGACACCTGAAGAAGAAGCTGTGTCGGCACCCAGAATTGTGTCGACACCAAAGGCAGTAATTGTGTCGACACCTAAAGCAGAACTTGTGTCAAGACTCAGGAGTTATGTCGACACCAGAAGAAAGGCATGTGTCGACACTCAGGAATTGTGTCGACACCTGAAGAAGGTTTGTGTCGACACACAGGACTTGTGTCGACACACACTCAACGCTGTTTGTCTACAGCTAAGTCAAGACAAGAAACAGTTGTGTCGACACACATGACTTATCTCGACACACACTCAACGACATCTGGATGACACTCAACGCCATCTTACAGCAACAGCTATACTGAGTCAGAAGGCTTGTGTCGACACACAGGACTTGTGTCGACACACACTCAACGTCGTATCGACACACACTCAATAACAGCTAGATATACACTCAACGCCATCTACCAACATCAGTTATGTCAAGACCAAGAGCAGTTGTGTCGGCACACAGGACTTGTGTCAACACATACAAACAGAAGCTGTGTCGAGTAACTGGAGAATGATTATGTCAACACATGGAGTGTTATGTTGACATCATCATGACTTGTGTTGACACTTAGTCTATTTGTGTCGACACATATGAAGCAGTCTGCTGAGTGGATCATGCTGACTTATAAAATCTTTGAGGAATCAACTGTCATGACGGATGACTCGACAACTGTATTTACCAACAGGTCTGACACCTTTGTCAGAACTGTCAGAAGGTTGTTACAAATCGGATCAGCCGGTAATCAGGAGAAATCTATATATAAAGGACTGATTCGTGACAACTTACATATATAGATACAGAGATAAAAAGGTGGATCATTTAAGGAAAGTTTTCAACAACAAGTAAAGGGGTGACCCTTAAGAAGGCAGATTCTGAACAGTCTGCAGAGAAGATTCAAATCTTATTCTGAATTCAAGAAAGGAGCTGACAGGAGATCAACTGCTATATCAAGAAGAGTTCACCCTTATTTTGTTCTATCAAGAAGCTTTGAAACAGCTAAGGTTGGATCTGGAGATTCAGTTCATTCAAGAACTGATCAAGAAGCTCTCACCTATAGAGTGATCTATCTGGTGATATTTCTGTATTTCTCAAATACTCAAATTCTTGTAGGATCTATTGTTAGATCTGAGTTGTAAGCCAATAATTATAAAGGCTGAGGTAGGGATGAGTGCCTGAGGTGTAGGACTATTGATAGTTTAAGTTGTAAGCCTAGTTATAAAGGGTTAGGTAGGGCTATGGCCTGAGGTAGGATTCTTGGGGAAGGATCTGAGGTAGGATTTGTGTAAGTCTGAGGTGTAGGAACCATTTTGGTTCTGAGCTGTAAGATCTTTGGATCTGAGAAAGAGGAAGGAAGTTGGGCTGAATCCAGTTTTCTACTGGATAGACGAAGGGGGAAAGTGGATGTACCCATACCTTAGGGAACCACTATAAATCTGGTGTATGCTGTGTTGTATTTTTTGTGCTGTAATTTGCTATTTCTTTGCTAAGTAATAACTAGTTATATTGCCTAAAATTCTTAAAGATAATTAGAACCTATTCACCCCCCTCTAGGTGTTTAGGCTCTTGAAACAAGTCTTTCAATTGGTATCAGAGGGAGGTTACCCAAAGATAGACCTAACAGTCTGAGTATATCTTTAAGGCATTTAACAGTTTTCAAGAATGAGTTCAAATGAGAATCAAAAGGAGTTTGGATCTATGAAGCTACCTATCTACAAGAAAGAATGTTTTTGCATATGGAAGGAAAGGGTAAGATTGTTTATGGAAGCTTTTGATCCAAGAATCTACATTACAGTACAAGAAGGACCCTTCATTCCAATGAAGGTATCAGCTCTGGATGCAAATGTTAGAATCCCTAAAAACTATTCTGAAATGACAAAGGATGAGATCATCCTGGCAACACTAGACAAAAGAGAACAGAACATTATTGTAAGTTAAAGACTTTATTTCAAGAGCCTAAACACTTAGAGGGGGGGGGGGGGGGTGAATAAGTTCTAATCCTTTTTAAATTCTTTTTAGGAAAATAGTTAGATGAATCTTCAGCACAGATTATTCAATACACAGAATATAAAACACATCACAGCATACACCAGATCTATAGTGGTTCCCCGAGATATGGGTACATCCACTTTTCCCCCTTCGCCTATCCAGTAGATAACTAGATTCAGCCTAACTTCCTTCCACTGGCTCGGATCCGCAGATCTTACAATATCATAACCAAAATGATTTCTACAGCTCAGACTTAACCAAGTCCCACCTCAGATTCTTCCCCAGAATCCTATCTCAGGCCTTAGCCCTACCTCAGCCTTTATAACTAGGCTTACAACTCAGACTTATCATAAGTCCTACACCTCAGGCAATCAGCCCTACCTCAGCCTTTATAATTTCAGGCTTACAACTCAGATCTAATAATAGATCTTAAAAGAAATTGAATGTATTAAGAAATAGAAACATTCACCAACTAGATTTCTCTGTTGGTGTACCCTTCTTGATCAGTTCTTGAATGAACTGACCCTTCTGATCCAATCCTGACTTAGCTTTTAAAAGCTTCTTGATAGAACCAAAATAAGATGGATCTTCTCTTGTTGTTGAAGTTGATCTTCAGTCAGCTTCTTCCTTAAATTCAGATTGAAATCTGAATCTTACTTGCAGACAACTCTGGATCTGCCTTCGTAAGGGTTTCCTCTGTTCTTGTTGAAGAAATTCTCTCGTTTTTCCTTTTTCTTAATAGATCATCTATCTGGTTGTTACAGATCTGACTCTTATATGGAGATTTCTCCACGGTTACCGGCTGATCCAGTTTATAACAAACTTCTGACAGTTCTGACAGAGGTGTCAGACCGGTTGGATATGACAGCTGTCAAGTCACCAGACATGTCAGTAGATTCTTCAAAGTTATTCCAACTCAGCACAAATCACTCATCAGGCTGCTTCATATATTTCGACACATATAGGCTAAGTGTCGACACAAGTCTTCATGGTGTCGACACAATACTCCAAGTGTCGACACAATCATACTTATGATTCTCGACACTTCTTATGTTATATGTGTCGACACAAGTCCTGTGTGTCGACACAACAACTTCTTGTCTCGACATATCTGTTGCAGACAGATGGCGTTGAGTGTTTGTAAAATAGCGTTGAGTGTGTGTCGACACAAGTCCTGTGTGTCGACAGAACTGCTTCAAGTGTCGACATAACTGTTGCTGGCAGATGGCGGTGAGTGTGTCGATAACGTTGAGTGTGTCCAAAAGGCGTTGAGTGTGTGTCAACATAAGTCCTGTGTGTCGACACAATTGCTTCTGGTGTCGACACAGCTCTTGAGTGTCGACACAGCTTTAGCTTTAAATGTCGACACAACTTCTTCATTAGTGTTGACACAGCTTCTGGGTGTCGACAAAACTTCTTCATAAGTGTCGACACAAGTTCTGGGTGTCGATACAAGTCCTTCATAAGTGTCGACACAGTCATCTGGGTGTCGACACATCTTCTTCACAAGTATCGACACTTGTACTTAGAAAATTTCTTCAAATTCTTAAACCTACACAATGTAACTCAAACATCTATCAAATACAAATATATGCATATCATTAACTAAGATGAGACTTCTTCAAATCTGGTACATATTTTTCAATGTACCCAATAGTAAGTGATATAGATGATGCCACATTTCAGAATCTGGTGCATTGTAAAACCTCCAAGGAAATGTAGGACACCCTGATTGTCTACATAGAGGGAACAGAAGAATTCAGAGAGGACAGAAAATCTATGCTGAACCAAGAATATGAGATCTTTAGACAAGCCAACACTGACAGCATAGCTGAATGCTATAAAAAGTTTTTCAGTATAGTTAATGAACTGATGACCTATGGAAGAGTCTTCAGCACTTATGAACTGAATGACAAGTTTCTCAGGTCTCTGACAAAGGACTGGGACACAAAGATTTGTGCCATCAGAGAGGTGGACAAGTTTGCTGATACACCTCCTCCCATATTCTTTGGAAAGCTGCTATCATATGAAATGCGGCTTACTGCCAGGAAGGAGGAAGAGAAGAGAAGCAGGTCTGAGTACAAGGACAAATCAGTAGCCTTCAAGGCTGAAGGCACAAGAAAGGACAGGAGAAAATCTCCTTCCCCACCCAAAAGGAGTGCTGAGGCAGAAGAAGGAATTCCTAATAATACCTCATTAAACAGCCACACCTCTAATGAGGACTTTGCTGCCTTTACAAGGCAGTTTCAAAAGTTCATGAAAAATAAGAAGTGGAGATCAAGACCATCATCATCCTTTTCCGAGGATGAGTACTACAAGAAAAAGAAGAATCCCAAGGAGGACAAGTATGCCTCAAAACTTAGTAAACAAACTAACTCTAAGATTGTTTGTTATTGTTGCAACAGGCTAGGACATGTCATAGCTGACTGTCCAGACAAGAGGACTGAATCTAAGGACAAGAAGAAGCATCAACTGAAGGGCAAGAAGGAGAAATTCTTTATTGCTCAGAAGCAGAAGAGTTGGACAGACTCTTCATCATCAGGATCAGGAGAAGAAGAAGATGCAGAAGCACATGTTGGGTTATTCTCAACTGAAGAGGATTCTAAGGAGTTAGACTTCCTACAAATGTTGGACTCCATAAATGGAGTGGAAGAATATTGCTGTAGAGGGCTGATGACCCTATTAGAAAATGATCAGTGCAAAGATCAGGCTGGTCCTAGTAAGGTATATAATTCTCCCTTAGCATCTGATTATTTTACTGGATCAGAATCAGAAGCATCTACATCAAGAGATGTGGATGGTTCTGAGTCTGAAGGGGATGTACACCAACTCATTGATGAGTATGGTGGGTTGTTGCAAGCTCTAAAGAGAAGCAAGCTTCTTGTCAAGGAGCAGGCCAAGGAGATTGAATCTCTTAAGCAGGCAGCATCAGAATCAACCAAGCTGATTGATTTGAAATTGAATGAGGTTGCCAAACTGAAGAACATAACTGTCATTCAGATGAGCACAATCTCTTTCAAGGAAAATCATATCAAGAATCTGGAGGCAAGACATCAGAAGGAAAAAGAGTTAGTGGCTAAATTCTCTAAGCAAAATCAGTCTTGCCTTTAATAGACAACTTCATTTCACAAAAAGGTAAGACTGGTCTAGGCTTTAAGGGAAGAACAAGGGCCACCAATTCACATGGAAAAGGTAAGGCCCCAGTTCAGCCACTAGCCTCTAAGCCCCCTATTTTCTTCAAGAAGGTGATACAACCTACAAACAGGTATGATCATGAAATGACTCATGGTCACTGTAAGTATGGAGATCACATTGGCAAGTGTGCTAATGCCAGTAGGCCACTCTATAGGCAATCCCATCAGGTTCAAAAGGAATTCTTGGGGTTTGCTGCTCCAGCACCTACACTCAAAATAGCTGCTGGCAACAAGGTTGAGAAGTCTGTACCTAAGAGAAGGTACAACAGATTTGAGTGTTGGTGTTGTGGCAAGGTAGGCCACTTTGCTATGGATTGCTGGTTTAACACAAGTGTTAAAACCAAGAATAGTTTACCTATCAGAAAAGCTGTAGGTAAACATGGTAGTTTTCAAACTAACAAGAACCTAGGACCCAAAAATAATTTGGGTTCTAAGGATGAGTAATTCTTTATTTGATGCAGGAGAATCCAAGTGGCCATACCCCTATATGGTACTTGGATAGTGGATGTTCCAGACACATGACTGGAACAAGAAGAATGTTGAGGGACTATGTACCCATTGAGAATGGACCCAAAGTGATCATTGGTGGATCAGAAAAAGGAATCATCAAAGGATTTGGTAACATCTCTAGTGATTCAATTACCATCACTAAAGTGGCTTATGTGAAGGGGTTAAAACATAACCTGATTAGCATAAGTCAACTTAGTGATCTAGGTTATGATATCTCTTTCCATAAAGGGGAGTGCCAAATTAAGAGGTCAAGTGATCATGTTGACTGGCACTAGGAGAGAGAATGTATATTGTCTTAACCTAGATTGTGAGTATAATAACTCACCAATTTGCCTAGTTGTAGGTGAGAAAGCTTCACTATGTGTCAAATGACACAAGAGGTTAGCTCATCTGAACTATAAGTCTATAGGGCTGCTTTTTAGCATGAGTTTAGTGAGAAATGGTCCTCAAGTCAAGTGCATTAAAGAGGGAGTGTGTTCAGCTTGCCAAAAGGGCAAACAGACCAAGTCCTCTTTTCCTGCACTTGATACCAAAGATTCAATGAGATGTTTATATCTCTTGCATATGGATTTGTTTGGTCCTATGCCAGTTCATATTCTTGGTAGGAAAGTATACACTTTAGTTATTGTGGATGACTATTCTAGATACACATGAGTTTTCTTCTTGAGGAAGAAATCTGAAACCCCTTGTGTTTTCCAGACTTTTGTTAGACAAATTCAGAATGAATTTAACAGTTCAGTGGTTAAAATCAGAAGTGACCATGGAACTGAATTTCAGTCTGAATGTATGACAAAATTCTGTGAAGAACTTGGGATTCATCAGGAGTTCTCCTCACCTAGAACAACTCAGCAAAATGGAATTGCTGAAAGAAAGAATAGAACTCTTATTGAGGCAGGTAGAACTCTACTCAGTGACACTACTCTCCCTGAATATTTCTGAGCTGAGGCAGTAAATACTACTTGTCATGTTCTCAATAGAGCATCCATAAATAAGAAACTTAAGTTGACTCCATATCAGATTTTGAAAGGCAGAAAATCAAATATTTCTTACTTCAGAATCTTTGATAGCAAGTGTTATGTCCTAGTTAATGGTAAGCACTACCAAACAAAGTTTGCTGCCAAATCCCTAGAAGGGATATTTGTTGGGTACAACAATAACAGTAGGGCATATATGGTCTACAACTTGACTACCCAAGTTGTAGAAGAGTCAGTCCATATTGTTTTTGATGAGTCTAGATTGATTAACAATGAATTGTCTAGTTCTTCAGTTAGTTCTACAGGTTTAATAGATAGGCTGGACAAGATGACCATCAATGATGAAGCTCCTACTAGGATGGATGATGGAAAAGATGCATGCTGTCCAGGGGGAGAACAAAACTCACTAGATGATGAAGATAATGAGGAGCATCAGGTGGAGGAAAATGAAGAAGGCCATGAGGTTGACAGGTTTCCTCCAGTTAGAAGACACCTGAAGGATCATCTAGCTCACCAAATCATTGGCGATGCAAGTCAAGGTGTTCTAACAAGGAGCAAGAACATGAACACAATTTTATGTTCAAGTTTCTTGTCACAAATAGAACCCAGGAAGTTTGAAGAAGCCATGCAAGACACAAACTGGATTGATGCTATGCAAGAAGAGCTGAATCAATTCAGAAGATGTAAAGTCTGGGAACTGGTTCCTAAACCTAAGGATCACAACATCATAGGAACCAAGTGGATCTACAAAAACAAACTTGATGAAAATGACATAATTATCAAGAATAAGGCAAGGCTGATAGCAAAAGGCTACATGCAAGAGGAAGGGATTGACTTTGATCAAACCTTTGCCCCAGTAGCAAGGCTAGAGGCTATAAGGATGTTCTTGACTTATGCTGCCTATCAAGGGTTCAAGGTATATCAAATGGATATAAAGCCAACATTTCTGAATGGTGACTTAAAAGATGAAGTCTATGTTGAACAACCCTCAGGTTTTGTAGATTCTCATTTTCCTGATTATGTATATAGGCTTAGGAAAGCCCTATATGGTTTGAAACAAGCCCCTAGGGCTTGGTATGAAACCTTGTCTACTTTTCTTATTGAGAATAAATTCTCTAGAGAAAAGATAGACAAAACTCTATTATTTAGGGAATCTAAAGGCAAGATAATCCTAGTCCAGATATATGTTGATGACATTATCTTTGGATCTACCGAAAATAACATTTGTAGAAAGTTTGCCAAACTTATGCAAGGAAAGTTTGAGATGAGCAGTATGGGTGAGCTGAAGTTCTTCTTGGGACTTCAAGTAAGACAGACTGATGATGGATTGTCCATAACCCAATCGAAGTTCACCAAGGAGTTGATTAAGAAATATGGTATGGACTCAACCTCCACCATGAAAACTCCAATGGGAACAAGTATGCCTATAGGCAAAGATGAGACAGGGAAACCTGTTGATGAGTCTTTGTATAGAGGGATAATTGGCTCCCTACTCTACTTGACTGCTAGTAGACCTGACATCATGTATGCTACATATGTCTGTGCTAGGTACCAAGCCTGCCCAAAGAAATCTCATTATACTGCAGTTAAAAGATTTTTGAGATATCTTAAGGGCACGCCTAATCTAGGTCTTTGGTACCCTAAGAATAGAGATTTTATGCTAACAGGTTTCTCAGATGCAGACTTTGCAGGATGCAAAGAAGATAGGAAGAGTACTACAGGAACCTATCAATTCCTAGGTGGAAGGCTGGTGTCATGGTGCAGCAAGAAGCAGACCAGTATAGTTATATCAACAGCTGAGTCTGAATATGTAGCTGCAGGCAGTTGCTGTGCACAATTATTGTGGATAAAGCACCAACTTGAAGATTATGACATCAAGGTAAGTAGAATTTCACTGTTTTGTGATTCTACAAGTATTATTTTTATTGCTAAGAATCATGTATCTCACAGTAGAACCAAGCATATAGAAATTAAGTTCCATTTTATAAGAGAACATGTGGAGAAGGAAGATATTAATCTAGAATTTGTAAACACCAGTAATCAAATTGCTGATATTTTCATAAAACCTCTGGATGAAAATAAATTCAATTATTTTAAAATTGAATTAGGTATGTTGAACCTAGACTAGGTCAGCACAAGCATTCCTAAGTAGACTATGTAAGCACAATATTTCTCAGGAAATTTGTCTAAGTACAATGTTTGTGTCGACACAAACAAATTGTGTCGACACACTCAGTATGTTGCGTCGACAAAGAAAAAGGATGTGTCGACACAAAAATAGTATCTGTGTCGACAGAAGTATAAGTGTCGAAACAACTATGTCGAGACTTTAAGTTAGCTGGTTTTTTTTGTGTCGACACACAAAAATCAATGTCGACGCTTTGTGTCGAGTCATGACCAGTCCATGTCGACACTGACATAAGTATGTCGACATATAGACGTGTCGACTAAACCTAAGTATTGTCGAGACCTAGTATTATTACTAAGGAGCATCTTTTGAACTCCCCTTTGCACCTAGACTATAAATAGGTGAAGCCAAAATCTTATCGACTACGCTTTCAAATTTCTCGATTCTAGCCCTTGTGTCGACTTCGATATTATCTTCTCTTCTCTCTCTCTCCCTACCATCAATGATACCCATCAAGGAAGACAAGGTGAACGAAGGCTATGAACTGGTTCGTGATGGATTCACGACAGCGTATCCAGAAATTTAGGGTGTAATTACCCTAATTTCAGAAAATGGGTTGGAATTCTTAGTTTCGGAACCAACGAAGATTTGGAAGAAGGAGGTCATGGAATTTTATTCTTCTGTAACTGTGGACACAGACGGGAAGAAGATCAAAGCCACTGTACAGGATTCCATCAGAGCTAGCTCTGACCATGCTAAATGGATCTCTAATTCCATCAGAGCTACACTTGGCTTTCCTCCTTTATATGATGATGACAATGTTGCTGAATTTGGAGTGCAACCTGCTAATATTGAAGGAGATCAGTCTGAAGTTGCACAAGTTATTCACCCTCATGCTGATTTTGACATGGTTCAACAAGAAGTACAGATAATGTACAGTCCTTCACAGGAGGCATCAAAGGTGATCATTGAAAAAATAGAAATGTCAGAGGCTGCCAAGGAAGCTCAGTTATTAAAGAAAAGGTTCGGTGAACAGGCTGAGTTGAAGCCAGATTTTGAGCAATGGAGCCCCACTTTTAGGAATATTATTTTGACTGCCTGGAAGGCTGTAAAGGATAAAACCTATGATAGGGTAAAATGGTATTCTGAGCAAGAGTGGAATAAGTATCAAGCCAGGAAAGAAGCCATTCTTCAGTACAGAAGAAGTGCAAAAGCTGGGAAGTTAGCTGCTAATGCTCTAGAGCCTAGCAGGTACTTCCGCAAGCCTTTTCACTACTTTGAAAGGCAAAGAATAAAGGCAGAAGAACAAAAGAAGAAGGATCTCAAAGGGAATAAACCTGCTGATGATACAGATCCTACTGTGCAGGCAAAGTTTCAATCAGGAAAAGGCATAGTGATTAAGGAGCCTAGCCAATCATAAGATAGATAGGCTTATATAGAACAATGTAACTTTTGTTTTTGTTCTAAGAAAAACATGTAAACCCAGTATTTTCTGATTAATAAATAAAATCAGCTTCACTATTGCTTTGAGTTGTTTACATTGTTTATATGTTATCCTGCACTGAAATGAATGTACATCTATTCTTATATATTTTATTATAAGTGATGTATATCTTTAACTAAGAGTTATGAATTCTCCAAATAGGAGGAGATTGTTGGGTACACTGAAAAATATGTACCAGATTTGGAGAAGCCTCATCTTACTCAATGATATACATCAATTTATATTTGATGGATGTTTGAGTTTCATTGTGCAGGTGTAAGGTTTGCAAGAATTTTTCTAAGTATAAGTGTCGACACTTGTGAAGAATTGTGTCGACACTTGTGAAGAATTGTGTCAACACTTGTGAAGAATTGTGTCGACACCCAGAAGTTGTGTCGACACTAGAAGTAAGGCCTGTGTCGACACCCAGACATTGTGTCGACACCTAAAAAAGAAGCTGTGTCGACACCCAGAATTGTGTCGACACCAAAGGCAGGAATTGTGTCGACACCTAAAGCAGAACTTGTGTCGACACTATGGAGTTATGTCGACACCAGAAGAAAGGCATGTGTCGACACTCAGAAATCGTGTCGACTCCTAAAGAAGGTTTGTGTCGACACACAGGACTTGTGTCGACACAACCTCAACTTCGTTTATCTACAGCTAAGTCAAGACCAGAAACAGTTGTGTCGACACACAGGACTTGTGTCGACACACACTCAATGACATCTAGATGACACTCAACGCCATCTTACAGCAAAAGCTATACTGAGTCAGAAGGCTTGTGTCCACACACAGGACTTGTGTCGACACACACTCAACGTCGTCTCGACACACACTCAACGACAACTGGATATACACTCAACGCCATTTGCCAGCATCAGTTATGTCAAGACCAGGAGCAGCTGTGTCGACACACAGGACTTGTGTCAACA
Source organism: Platanthera zijinensis (assembly GCA_039513925.1). Classification (NCBI taxonomy): domain Eukaryota; kingdom Viridiplantae; phylum Streptophyta; class Magnoliopsida; order Asparagales; family Orchidaceae; genus Platanthera; species Platanthera zijinensis. The sequence continues at coordinate 37,246,444 of CM077093.1, forward strand.
CATACAAACAGAAGCTGTGTCGAGTAACTGAAGAATGATTATGTCAACACATTGAGTGTTATGTCGACATCATTAAGACTTGTGTCGACACTTAGTCTATTTGTGTCGACACATATGAAGCAGTCTGTTGAGTGGATCATGCTGACTTATAAAATCTTTGAGGAATCAACTGTCATGACGGGTGACTCGACAGCTGTCATTACCAACAAGTCTGACACCTTTGTCAGAACTATCAGAAGGTTGTTACAAACCGGATCAGCCGGTAATCAGGAGAAATATCTATATAAAGGACTGATTCGTGACAACTTACATATATAGATACAGAGATAAAAAGGTGGATCATCTAAGGAAAGTTTTCAACAACAAGTAAAGGGGTGACCCTTAAGAAGACAGATTCCGAACAGTCTGCAGAGAAGATTCAGATCTTATTCTGAATTCAAGAAAGGAGCTGGCAGGAGATCAACTTCTACATCAAGAAGAGTTCAACCTTATTTTGTTCTATCAAGAAGCTTTAAAACAGCTAAGTTAGGTTGGATCTGGAGATTCAGTTCATTCAAGAACTGATCAAGAAGCTCTCACCTATAGAGTGATCTATCTGGTGATATTTCTGTATTTCTCAAATACTCAAATTCTTATAGGATCTATTGTTAGATCTGGGTTGTAAACCTATAATTATAAAGGCTGAGGTAGGACTGAGTGTCTGAGGTGTAGGACTATTGATAGTCTGAGTTGTAAGCCTAGTTATAAAGGCTGAGGTAGGGTTGTGGCCTGAGGTAGGATTTCATGGGAAGGATTTGAGGTAGGACTTGTGTAAGTCTGAGGTGTAGGAACCATTCTGGTTCTGAGCTGTAAGATCTTTGGATCTGAGAAAGAGGAAGGAAGTTGGGCTGTATCCAGTTCTCTACCGGATAGGCGAAGGGGGAAAGTGGATGTACCCATACCTTGGGGAACCACTATAAATCTTGTGTATGTTGTGCTGTGTTTTCTATGCTGTGATTTGTTATTTTTGTGCTAAGTAAGAACAAGTTATATTGCCTAAAATTCTTAAAGATAATTAGAACCTATTCACCCCCCCTCTAGGTGTTTAGGCTCTTGAAATAAGTCTTTCACTTGGGAAGCAAATGTTGGGTTCCCATGAGCTAGTTCGATCGAACCTATAGAACCATGCACAAATACCCAAGATGTAACTGTCGCGCCGGCCGTTGCACCAACCGTCGTCGTCGTAGCCGCGCCAACCGGCGCTCCAGCCACTACATAATCGCCCAAGGTAGAGCCCTGGCCGCTGTGTCCTCCGGCGGTTCAATCCGGGAGCCCCTCTCCAAGGGCAGCTCAAAATCTCTCAGAACGGGCGGCGGCCAGGGCCGCCCATCCTAATTCAATCCTGCCAGGATGGGTGGCAAACTTTGTCGCCCATCCTAGCACCGCACCCATGGGGGCGATTCTTTTCTGCCAAGACAAGTGACAAATTTTGTTGCCTGTCCTGATTCATTTCTACCAGGACGGGCGACAAATTTTGCCGCCCATCCTTGCGCCTCCCCCATGGTTGTAGTGCTTTTTTCGCCAGGACGGGCGGTCCGTCCTGCTTTGTTGCCTCCATGACAGGCGTCAAATTTTGCCGCCCATCGTTGCGTCGCCCCCTTCAGGGGAGGATCGTTTTCCACCTAAGACAGGCGGCAATTCCTGTCGCATGTCCTGCGACCTTGCCTCCCAAATCGAGAAGCGTTCTCGTTGTTCCGGCCGGAGGCGTTTTCGTCTTTTTTGTAAATACGACAATTTGTGTACCCCTTTTTGAACGATTTTATTGGTCCGACTGGTGGTTATAGGGGGAATTTATCGGTTTGCCCCTCCTAAAATCTATAAATAGAGCATTTCTCCATCTCATTTTCACTCTCTTTTCCCCCGGAAAAATCCTCATATGGATTTTCCCTCTCCTCAACCCTTTCTCTATCTACGTCCACTTGTGTGCACACCTCTTAGTTCGCACATCCCCTTTTACGTGCTTCCTCGTGCGCACGCTCCCCCGTGCATAAAATCCCCCATTGTGCGCACGACCCTTCATGCACTCGTTCCTCTTTGCGCACGTCCATACATGTGCAAGTTCTTCTCGGTGTGCACTCTCCCTTTGGCACGTCCAAGCACGGCCCCGCGCACTTTGCCATCAAGACCATTCAAGCGCTCCTCCATGAGCCTCGCCATCAAGTCCGTCCAAGCGCACTCCGCCATCAAAACCATTCTAGTGCGCCTCCACACGCCCCACCATCAAGTCCGTTTAAGCGCGCTCCGCCATCAAGACCGTTCCAAGCGCGCTCCGCCATCAAGATTGTCCAAGCACGCCCTGCCGTCAAGACCATCTAAGTGCGCTTCCGCGAGCCCCGACGTTAAGACCGTCCAAACACGCTCCGCCATCAAGACTGTTCAAAGCGCGCTTTGCCGTCAAGATTGTCTAAGCACGATTCGCTGTCTAGATTGTTTCCAACACGCCTCCACACGCTCCGTAGGGACCACCAAGCCTCCTCAATGTCATCAGACCAAGCCCTCTAGAGCGTCCAAAGCTCGTGTGCCCCGCATTGCCAGCAGTTTGCAAGAGAGACTTCAGAGTCCTCCAAGGATCGCTCAAACTACAGTCAGACGTATAGAACACTCAACATTCCCAACACCCTCGACTCAACAACAATCTAGTTGGGTGGTGACAAACCAGCCATTCCAGATTCATCCAAGCGCGATAGGAGACAAGCCCCAGACACCAGGATGAGCGTAACAAGTCGTCTCAACTTCCGAGCATCAGCAAAGGACTCCAAAGCACAGATAGTGCATCGCTGACCACAACTCATAAAGAAGTACTTAGCTCGGAGAGTGGTGGCTTGTCACCCTTCGAGTCCTTCCTATTCTCTCTCCATAATTGTAACAAGAGGTGACCTCTCACGGGCTAGTTCTTCAAAGAAAGTCTTATATAACAACAAATAAATAGTGGAGGTTTGGCCGGCATAGATCCGGTCATGTGATTTTCACCAAGTTGATGAGTTTTTCACGTTAACAAAATTCATGTTCCAGTTTTTACTTACTGTGACTGTTGGGGCACTCGACCGCTCCCGGATTAAGGATGTTCAATTTAGTCCGGTTTACAGGTGCCTTGAGCGATCCCCAACAAGCACTTTTGGCTATCTGCAAGTATTGATTTTTAAAATTGTTTATCCGCAAATACGAAATCTATCCACACTCAAAGATTGGAAAAAGGGAAGAACAAAGCATCACCGCCTGGAGGGGGAATGTGTGCTTGAAAATCACGGAATGGAGGAGAATTGTCGCCAAAAGAAAGAGAGATCGCTGGATCTGGAAAAGATAGCCGCCAGATAATTGAGATGAACGTGCCGGGATAACGAACACCGCTCGGAAAATGGAGGAGAACTTGCTGGATTTGGAGCCTTGCAGGCCGGACAAAAAGAGAGGATGAAGGGTCGCCGGCATAATCACAGTTTGGAGAGGAAACGGGAGCACGAGAGAGGCGAGTGCGAATAAAAAATATTTTTTGTACAGCGTTTGCTAATAAAAATTCTAAAAATCTAAAAACCTCAAATTTTGAGTGTCGATAGGCAAAAGCACGGTGCTAATATCAATATCCCGTTTGAGGAGCTATTATTAAACAAATAATCTTTATTAAAGTTGATTAGTTAATATCCATGAATCTATTGCAGTCGGGATACTTTCACGATTGACCGTAGATGCGAAGTCCCATACACGCTTCTTATATGTATATGTAGAGATAGAGAGCAAAAATCAGCTTGGCTGCGGCAAAGGGCGGCCCGGCTTTGACGACTGAGCGGCGGGATTTTGTGGAAGAAATTGAGTACTCGTCGGACTGGGAGAAGACATGGTGATGGAATAGCCACGTCACTCTACAGAGTTGGCATAGGCCCGGTGGATAACGTGGTGAGGCCCGCCGGAATAATACCTTCAGGTTTTTCATCCAATGAGGTCATTACACATGTCCGTCGACAAGGAAGATTGGAAGACAGCCAGTTATCGGAGTTTGCGTCACTTTTAGGAAATTTTTTTGGGTCAGAGAGCCAATGAGAAGCTCCAAAATGCACGGGTCACACGCAAAAGTGTACGACACAAGTCATAAATGTGCGGGGCCCACCTCCTTTGCAGGCTTCTCATTGATGCAATACCATGAGCATTGTCATGCTCCTGACCTAACTATTACTCCACTTTTAGGGGGAAAAAAGTAATTTCACGTCATGAATCGGGACAGCCAAACAGTGAATCAAATTAAAGTTATTTTTATTGAATAGTCCTTGTTACTAAAACATCCTCTGCCGTCTTGCTATGTTGTTGGTTTTGTTATGGTCGCCCCGGAGGGTAGATTGGGTATTTCATATCAGGTGGGGAACAGCTTCGATTTCCGAGGATGAAAAACAAGAAAGAGCCAAATTTATTGGGCTGCTTGAATTAGTGGGCTCAAAACTGGTGTACTTATGTTCACGGCTTTCCCTCGCATTACAGAAAATGTAGGCCCACCAATTGTCGTGGATGGAACAACGGTGGGGTCAAGTTTAGGCTCTGTTTGGTGCGGCTGTAGCGACTGGAGAAAAAGTGGTGGAATAATCAGCTATTTTGCAGAGTGATAACAAAATCTGCGAATCTGTTTGAAAGAACATCGTTTATAGTGTTGTTAATAATTTTATTTTATAAATATTATATAAATAATCTTGCATTCATTAATAATATATAACTTATATAATTATATTAATTTAATAACTTATAATATAATTTAATATAAATTTAATATAATAACTTATAATAATATTAATATAATAACTTAATAACTTATATATATTAATATAATAATTTATAATATATTAATTACGTTAATATTATAATTTTTTAATATTAAATTTTTTTTAATAAAATACGGCCGCAGCGCTGCAGCCAATGCTGCAGCCAATGCTGCAGCACTGCTGCTATTCCCGAGTTGTGAAAAATTTCCGCGACTCGGGAATAGCGGTTGCGTCAGCCACTGCTGCCCGTCAATTACTGTTTGGCGCGACGGTGGCAGAATCAGCGGGGTGTTGCTTGAAAAACGCCGCGCCAAACAGAGCTTTAGTTTGTTTTGTTTTTAATTTAATTTTGAACACAATTTAACTAGTTGAACTTCACCTAACAACACAGAATAATTTCTTAGGAAGGTAAAAAAGACGAAAACTCAGCAATAATATGATTGCAGCGGGGGCGCAAGGTTCTTGACAGAATGAATCTTCATCGTCAGTAGACGACCCACCATCCTCGCCGAAAAAGCTCCCAACCGAGACTTGGCCTTATTGCATCTACACAACACACTGCCATTGTTTTCTTGTGTAGCATGTTGTTGCCGTATCCAGACTGTCGCAGTCAATCGCTCACGACATCTCCTTTCTCATCCACTCTCGCGGAAGCAAATTTGACTTCTCTCTTCTTTGATGATGATACAAATCTCCATTCATCTCTTTTTATTGGCATTTTTCATGCTTAAAACATATTCTTTCTTTGGAAGTTTTCTAGTTAATCCACATGTGGTTTTGAGAAAGTAAAATTGTGATTGAAGGATTTATGCATATCTAAACTCTTCAATCAAGACTTTAATTAGCCACCATGTTTAAATATTTAAACAAATCATATGAAAACATCACAATTTTTCGAATTTCAAACATTGTCACATGCACGAAACATCATTTGCGCATAGCACTGGACTTCATTGAGCATCTGCACGAAACACCACCTCACTAATCTAGGTGTTAGTCGACATACTCCGGTCGACTCCATCCTGTACCAGATCAACCTGGGAAAAGCGATGCATGATCGGATAACAAAAACTGACTCGTAGAACCTGAATCCCAAGAAGGCGATCCACTGCACCACCACGACTGTCAACCATACTGCCAGTAGAAATTATGGGTTCACTACCCTGCATTGTAGTCCTCATCAGCCGATATAGCCTACCATGTTGTACAACTTGCATGCGTAAGGTGCGTCCTCACATAATCCATTAGAACTGTACGCCTGGCCGCCCAGCTACAATTCTCTGAGTCCAATTTGCCCAATGATACAAGATTCTTACGCCGCTTGGGCACTAGATGCACCCTCTCAAGCTTACGTATCACTCCATCATTCATCTACAAGTTCATCATCCTTATCCTCGTGACCTTGCATCTCGAGTCGTCACCCAAAAAGACTGACTTTGTTGTCACCTCTAAGGAATTGAGCATCGATGCCTCTGAGCAAGCGTGCTGCGATGTACCAGAATCAAGCATCCAACTATCAGAGTCGCCCCGACTCTCAGTGGATCAATAAAAGCCATCATCTCTTGCAAAGTCCAGTGCACCATGCCCGCATCATGGACGTCACCTAAAGTACCAAAATTCCATACACGTCGCGGTCTCGGCGGACTCCGTGTTCAGTTCGACTTCAGCTCAGTTCGGGCGGTCTCTGCGGGCAGGCGGTCTCGGCGGTCTCAGTATTTATGTCCGCCCGAATTGATTGTATTTTCTGTTTTTTCATGTACTGGCGAAATCATGTCTCGCCACATATACCTCGTCTTGTAAAGAAGATTGAGAATTATTTGATCTGCTTGGTTCTGTCTATGCACTCTTGTTGCTTGAGTATTCTTCCTGTTTTTCGCTTGGTCAAGTTGTGATCTGGATAGTTCCAAAGATATTAATTTGACGTTTGGGCTATCTTGCTGAGCTTCTAGAGAAAATTCAACACTTATACCTTCAAGCCAATCACATGCAACTTACTCAGAAGACTGTTGAACACATTGAAGTGTTTATGCAGGTTGTCATCTTTTTTGCATTTTCAGCACATAGAGACACTGCTTTAGTAACAATCTTGTCGTCATAAATTTTTGCATTATTGACCGATGGGTAGCGTTTCTTCCTCCAGGAACACTTCCCTTAGCCAAAAATTTTGCACAAAATGCGACAACCATGCCTTTCGCAATGGCTCCACAACATCGCTAAGTTCCCAAATTATCTCTCCATATTCGATTCAATAGGTTAGGTAGCTTCAGACACATTTAGGCCCACATTTTTGTCTTCCCCCATACTATTTCTTCAATTAACGCATGGGTTAAATCGTCATTTGTTAATGATCACCTAACAAACATCATCTGTTTGAACAAAAAAGTGAATGAAGTTCTTTAGGTGAGAGTTAGCGAATGACAATTTAACCCCTATGCTCATGACCGCCACGACCGTGCCAACGGAGCCAAAGACATCTTCCACGTTCTGTCAAAATGAAATTTTAATCCCTCAATTTTTCTGAAGTCATTTCTCACTTATTTGGTGATCATTTTTTACGTATAAATAGTCAAACTTATTGTCTTGAAGAGTGAAATTCAAACTTATCATCTTTAATTACAAAATTTCAAGGAGTTAATGAGATCTCGGCTCCGTTTGGGGGGACATATTTTCACCGGTCAAGCGGTTACGACCACATGAACTGGACCCTAATTAATGTCCGGTTGATGTGGTTGTAACCGCTTGACCGATGAAAATAAGTCCCCCCAAACGGAGCCTAAGAAAGAATAAAATTGATGAGGCTCCCTGTATCCGGTCCGATCGAGCCGCGATCAGATGAGCGCAACCCAAGTCATCAGCCGCATCCCGCCTGGCCGCGCGCAACGCGGCGCGCAGTCTGCTCCGGCGCATGCACGCACCTGGACGCGCACACCTGGGAACACGCGCACCTAGGTGCGAGCGCTCCTAGGCACGCGCAGGGTGGCCGACAACGTGCTTTTGCACGCTGTCATGCTGCTTTGGTCCAGCCTTCTCGCCTCCCCGACCGCCCAGTTAGGGCGGCCGGATTCCATTCCGGGGAGGGCCGTCCCACTGGCCTCCCTCCCCTCTTTTTCCCCTGCGCCAGGTAGGCGCCACCGCCCCTAACAGGGGCGGTGGCGGTGTCCTTTTCATCCAGATGGGCGGCCATTTGGCCCCCCATCCGTCACCGACCGCCCCTAGTTAGGGCGCCCCCTTCCTCGCCCAGGACGGGCTGCTATGAAGCAGCCCGTCCTCTTTCGTCTGCCGCCGGCCGACCCTAATAGGGTGACCTCATCCTCGCCGGGGGGGGGGGGGGGGGTTCGCTGCCCGCCCTCTGCCGGCACCGCCAAGTGGCAACTTCCCCTTCCCCTCGGTCGGCCGACCTCCCCCCGGCGCCCGGCCGAGTTCCTTCAGCCAAGCATGACCTTTGCCGGCAAGCAATTTCCCCCATCGCCGCCACCGTCATCAGCCGTCTGATCATGCTCGCGCAATCGGCACCGTCGGTTATGTGGGTAATCACTCGCATGATCTCCCGTAATGGGGAAAGTGCGTTGTCAAAAATAGAATTGGTCTACGTTTAATATAAATTATAAAATTAATGTGTGTTAAACCATAGTCTCATAAAAATAATTATATCAAAAGGCGGCTTATTAATATCGATCATGGTGGTTATGGGCTGCGGATAACCGCATAACCTCCATAACCACTCATGAAGCCTATAATAGAGCCCCGGACCCCCTTTAATTCTCATTCTCTATTGAACCGAGAAATCCTCCTACGGATTTTCTCTCTCCTTCCTTGATAACTTCGCAAAAAGAAGTTATCTTCATCCATATTTTAACCATGTTCAGTCATGTTATGTGATATTTATACATGAAAAGTAGATAAAAATCTAATTGTCGCATGATTTGAAGTCAAAATGGTTGTTACTCTCATTTTTATATGTTTTTATGATAGGATTCAGGGAGAATTTAAGTCAAGGATTGAAGGCTAAGCATTGTGGAAAATCTAGGAAAAATGTTGCAACATATTCTCAACAAATCTGGCAGGTCAAATTGTGCAGAAAGACAGAACCAGAAATGTTGCAACATATTCGTAACATTTCTGACAGTTACAAGAAATTCAAATCCGAAATTACCAAGTTTTCAACAGTTACATCCTAATTTTTAGCATCCGTTCAGCATTTAAAAATGACTGGATGTGGGGCCCACTGGGAGGAGAAAAAGGGAAGTTTAAAAGGGAAGATTTCAGCCATTTAAATGGATATCTTCTTCCATATTCGGCCATTAGAGAGGAGGGAAAAATCTATGAAGAAATTCTGTCAAAGGAAAAACCAGTCCAGTTTTCGGCATTCGGGCTGAAGGAAACACTTCCACGCCACTGGAGAAGGAAAGATTCGCATTTCTTTCGAGATGTTTAGTAAGATCTCTTCAGTTTTGTGTTATTTTCCCGCAGTCATGAACTAAAACTCTCTAGTCTTGCATGATGAGAGTAGTATGTGTATTGAGATGATGAGAGTAGTATGTGTATTGCATGATGAGAGTAGTATGTGTATTGTGGGGCCCACTGGGAGGAGAAAAAGGAAAGTTTAAAAGGGAAGATTTCAGCCATTTAAATGGATATCTTCTTCCATATTCGGCCATTAGAGAGGAGGGAAAAATCTGTGAAGAAATTCTGTCAAAGGAAAAACCAGTCCAGTTTTCGGCATTCGGGCTGAAGGAAACACTTCCACGCCACTGGAGAAGGGAAGATTCGCATTTCTTTCGAGATGTTTAGTAAGATCTTTTCAGTTTTGTGTTGTTTTCCCGCAGTCATGAACTAAAACTCTCTAGTCTTGCATGATGAGAGTAGTATGTATATTGGGATGATGAACATCTTTGATTTTGAGTTTGTCTTGTGATTATCTTTATAGATCTTGTGATTTTTATGGTGAAATTGTTGGATCATGTCTTTTTATTATATTGCGCCGCGAGAATCGAGAGATGAGCATCGTAATATTAATTTAAGGGCTAGTTTATCGCATTGCGAGAATCGAGAGATGAGCAGTGTGAATTATTAACCAAAATTTCTTTATCTTTACGGCGTTTCAAGAGTTGAGAGAGGAGAAACGTGCGTGCATCACAAGATCTCTTGAGTTTTGAAAAGTGAAAGAGATTTCCTTTTCATGCTAGCGAATTAGATTTTTTTTTGCGCTTCATAACATTTTCGTTTCGCCTAAGTTAGAGATAACTAGGGTTGCGTAGATATTAAGACTTCTTGTATCGAGAGATAAAGATTTCTTCTCTAAAAATCCTCGCAAGATAATTCAAGGTTAAACCAAATGAAATATTTATTTTATCATCATCATGTTATACATATGAAATCAGAAATGCAAGGCTATTTTCTCTAATTGCGAAAAAGTTACTTTAAGATCTAGTTAAATTAGAATTAATATTTATCTAAAAATTTCAATCTATTTTCAGAAAATCAGTTAACCGTTTTACTTGGATTCATAGAAACAGTGTAGCTAGTAATTGTAAGCGCTAAACCCATCACTTCTCCGTGGGAACGATCTCACTCACTTTATATTACTTGTACGACACGTATACTTGCGTTTTCAAGCTCTATTTTGCGTGTATCAAGTTTTTGACGCCGTTGCCGGGGATTTGCAACGGATTTAGTGTTTTTCTTCTTACAATATTAGTGAACCTTAGTACGTGGAGGTCAAGTTTTATTTTCACTTGTTAGTTTATTGTATTTGTGCTATCATCTTTGTTATCTTATAGTGTATGTCCAGGTATCGATCCGTTGAATTAATTCCTCTAAATTCTGAAATCGAACGAACCTGTAGACGAAATCGAAGGTCAACTAGGCTAGAACAACTTAATCAACTAGCAATGGATAATCCCAATCCAGACGATGAGCCTCACCAAAACGGGCAAGATTTTGGTGGTCAAGTAGAACATAATGAACACCCAAATGAACCAAGACGAACTTGCCGTAATTATAACATGCCTTTTAGGGGAGGGGTACAGTTTAGTATCGCTAGACCCGCGATAGAGGCCAATAACTTTAAGATAGATTCCATGGCAATGCAACTTGTTCAAAACAACAAGTTTGGGGGTCTTAATCATGAAGACCCTAACTCTCATCTTAGAACTTTCATAGAGATATGTGACACGTTTAAGATTAATGGTGCATCTGATGAAGCCATTAAGTTACGCTTGTTTCCTTTCTCCTTAGAAGGGAAAGCTAAGGTCTGGTTGAACTCATTGCCTCATGAGTCCATTACTACTTGGGCTATATTAACTGAAAAAATTTTATCCAAATATTTCCCTCCATCTAAAACTGCTAAGTTAATGCGGGATATCTCTACATTTATGCAAGCGAATGGAGAAACCCTATATGATGCGTGGGAAAGATTTAAGGAATTACTACGTAGATGTCCCCACCATGGGTTAGCCATTCACCAACAAGTATGGGCGTTCTATAACGGCCTTCAGACATCTACAATGATCCAAGTAGATGGAGCTGCGGGAGGTTCGCTGATGAACAAGTATCCTGAAGATGCCTACGGTATTTTAGAAGATCTATCTTCTAATAATTACCACACGATTAAGCGTCAAGTACATCCTCCCACTATGGCAAGATTGTATCAAGTTGACCAATTAACGTCATTTGCAGCCCAAATGACGTCCCAATTTAATAGCATTAACAAGAGGTTAGATGCTTTGGCGTTGAACCAAAATCAAATGAATCCTCAAGTCAATAGCATTATTACTCTCATGGTTTCTCCTAACCCCACCTTAACAATTAAACAACTCGTAGGGGGAAATGAAGAAGTTAATTACTTAGGAGGGCATTATAAGCAAAATACAAACCCTTACCCAAACCACTATAATCCCGAATAGAGAAACCATCCTAATTTCTCTTGGAAGAACAACTCCGGTCCTACTCCACCACACTTATTCAATTCTAATGCTAATCCTCAACATCAAAACAATCATTCCAACCAAGCGGGACCATCTAGGAAGGTAACGGATGAATTCATCATAGAATCAATGCAAAAGAATGAAGCCCGTTTCTCTAGCTTGGAAGGGTCAATGAGAATGATTGAATCACAACTAGGACAAATCGCCACCGCTTTAAGTATGCGACCGCAAGGCACACTTCCTACGGATACCACACCCAATCCCAAGGGAGATAATCATCATTGTAAGGCCGTCACATTACGAAGTGGGCGTGAGTTAATAGTTGGTCAAGACACAAATCCACATGAACAAAATAAAAATCAAGACCAAGAAGAAGTCAAGGGTCCTAGTGAGCAAGTAATAATAGGAAGAAATGAGGGCGATAAGAGTGAGGTGGAAGGAGTATTAACAGGAAGAAATGATAAGGAAATAGAAGGAGAAAAAGAGGAAAGAAGGAAGGAGAACCCACGAACCTATCCACCACCACATTTCCCCCAAAGACTAAAAAAGAGCAAATTAGACCAACAATTTCAGAAATTCTTAGAAATCTTTAAGAAGTTGCAAATTAATATACCCTTCGCCGAAGCATTAGAACAGATGCCGAGTTACGTAAAGTTCATGAAAGACATCTTAAATAAAAAACGGAAGTTTGGCGTGAACGAAACGGTAACCCTTACACATGAATGTAGTGCAATTCTCCAAAGGAGATTGCCACCAAAACTAAAGGACCCCAGAAGTTTCACGATTCCGTGTTCTATTGGGCATCACTTCGAGGGAAAGGCTTTGTGCGATCTAGTGGCGAGCATAAATCTTATGCCACTTTCGATTTATAAGAAGTTAGGATTGGGGGAGATTTCCAAAACATCGCTTACATTACAATTAGCCGATAAATCTCTAACCTTTCCAAAGGGGATTATAGAAGATGTCTTAGTCAAGGTAAAAAAGTTTATTTTTCCGGCATATTTTGTGGTATTAGACATGGAGGAAGACAAGGAAGTCCCCATTATAGTGGGTAGGCCTTTCTTAGCCACCGGAAAACTTTGATTGACGTACACAAGGGTGAGTTAACCATGAGGGTTAACGATGAACAAGTGACTTTTAATGTACTAAAAGCCATGAAATTCCCTCGTTTAGAAGAAGATGACATAGAGGAAGTTAAGAGTATGACCCTTTATGATTACAACTTAAGTGAGAATCTAGAAGAAGATGAAGAGGAAGGGGCGGATGAAGAGAAATCTGATTTTGAGAACGAAATTCAAGAATGCTTTGAATTAAGTGCATGTTCACTGACATTCACTCGTAAGCCGGAGATTTTAGATATGACAGATAAGACATGTGCAAATAAACCTTCCATCATTAGTCCACCCACACTTGAGTTGAAACCATTACCTGAACATCTGGCCTATGCATATCTAGGAGACAATGATACATTACCGGTCATTGTCAACTCAAAATTATCACCAAATCAACATCAACAACTCATAGATTTGCTGAAGCAATTTAAATTAGCCATAGGTTGGATGATCGCGGACATAAGAGGGATTAGTCCTTCGGTATGCATGCACAAGATTCTCCTAGAAGAATCTTATAAAGGTTCAATTGAGCCTCAACGCCGCCTCAGTCCACCTATGAAAGAGGTCGTAAAGAAAGAAATAATAAAATGGTTAGATGCAGGGATAATATACCATATCTCTGATAGTTCTTGGGTCTCTCCGGTTCAATGTGTTCCGAAGAAAGGAGGGATGACCGTAATAAAAAATGATAAGAATGAATTAATATCGACTAGAACTATTACCGGATGGCGCATTTGCATGGATTATCGAAAACTTAACAAGGCTACTAGAAAAGACCACTTTCCATTACCTTTCATCGATCAAGTTCTAGATAAGTTGTCCGGTAATGATTTCTTCTGCTTCTTAGACGGCTATTCCGGGTATAACCAAATCACGGTTGACCCGGAAGATCAAGAGAAAACTACCTTCACGTGCCCTTACAGAACATTCGCCTTTAGGAGAATGTCATTTGGTCTATGCAACGCACCCGCCACGTTCCAACGGTGTATGATTGCTATATTTTCAGAAATTATGGATCATGGTATAGAGATCTTCATGGATGATTTCTCCATCTTCGGAAATTCATTTGGAGAGTGTTTGGAGTGCTTAGAAAGAGTGCTTGTGCGATGTATCGAAACGAACCTTGTGCTGAATTGGGAAAAGTGTCATTTCATGGTACGCGAAGGCATCGTGCTAGGCCATCATGTGTCAAGCAAGGGGTTAGAAGTAGATAAGGCAAAAATTGAGGTAATTGAGAAATTACCTCCGCCTAGGAATGTGAAAGAGTTAAGGAGTTTCCTAGGGCATGCGGGATTTTACCGAAGGTTTATCAAAGATTTTGCGAGGATTGCAAAACCTCTTAGTGGATTGTTGGAAAAGGATACGAAATTTCATTTTGATGAAAACTGTTTGAGTGCATTTAATAAATTGAAGAAACAATTAACCACGACACCAATTGTGGTGGCACCCGACTGGGGGGAACCATTTGTCCTTATGTGTGATGTGAGTGACTATGTCGTTGGTGTAGTGCTAGGTCAAGTTAGAGAGAAACTTTTTCACACCGTAGCTTACGCGAGCAAAACTCTGATCGAAGCTCAAATCAATTACACCACGACTGAGAAGGAGTTATTGGCAGTAGTCTACGCCTTCGAAAAGTTTCGATCTTATCTTTTATGCACTCAAGTTACCGTTTTTACTGATCATACAGCCATCCGATATTTGATGGAAAAAAGATACAAAGCCAAGATTGATTCGTTGGGTATTATTATTGCAGGAATTCGATTTGGAGATTAATGATAGAAAGGGTGTAGATAACCCTGTAGCAGACCATCTTTCTAGGATCGAACCAGTGGAATCTCATTATTATTCAGAGATTGAGGAGAGATTTCCTGATGAGCAAATCTTAGCTATATCCGAGGAGTTAGTGTCATGGTATGCCGACTACGTCAATTACCTCGTTAGTAATATATTACCTTCAGAATTAAACTACCAACAACGAAATTTTGTTGTTGTTGATATTTTCATAGTTGGGATCATTCCAAGTATGCGTGAACATCCTTGGGCCACATATCACTATGATATATATATATATATATATATATTTAGATCATAGTTGGGATCATTCTAAGTAAGCCGGAGCTAACTTAGGCCACATGTCACTATGATATATAATAATTTTTTTATATAACACCCATAAGTGGTCAGTCTACTAACTAAGGAACATAGGGAAATGAATACTCAAGTCTTTAAGCTTAGAAGTAATATGTGATGGCAACAAAGGTAAGGCTTTAAGTGGGAGCAAGGTTAACTACGTACGCTCAATATATTGGCAACTATCATTGAATTAGAATATACTCGATCTAATCTCATTAGGATCCGAAGTTAATTAAATAAATTAAAAGGGCATAAACTCTTTTAAGAACTATAGTGCATGAATGTGAGATAGATTTCTTAATCGAGCTTTAACCAATCAGTCTAATTTCAATTTAGTAGTCTGACTCATAGGACTGACTCGTCTAACCTTACAATTAATTTGAAAAACTTGAATAGATTTATATAAAAAAAAAATTTTAAGAGCAGACATTTCTAAAATATACCCCATAAAAGATTTGTCATGCAAGGTATAGAAGGACATGAACAATTACTAGCTACACCGTTTCTATGAATCCAAGAAAAACGGTTAACTGATTTTCTGAAAATAGATTGAAATTTTTAGATAAATATTAATTCTAATTTAACTAGATCTTAAAGTAACTTCTTCGCAATTAGAGAAAATAGCCTTGCATTTCTGATTTCATATGTATAACATGATGATGATAAAATAAATATTTCATTTGGTTTAACCTTGAATTATCTTGCGAGGATTTTTAAAAAAGAAATCTTTATCTCTCGATACAAGAAGTCTTAATATCTACGCAACCCTAGTTATCTCTAACTTAGGCGAAACGAAAATATTATGAAGCGCAAAAAAAAAATCTAATTCGCTAGCATGAAAAGGAAATCTCTTTCACTTTTCAAAACTCAAGAGATCTTCTGATGCACGCCGGTTTCTCCTCTCTCGACTCTTGAAATGCCGTAAAGATAAAGAAATTTTGGTTAATGATTCACACTGCTCATCTCTCAATTCTCGCACTGCGATAAACTAGCCCTTAAATTAATATTACGACGCTCATCTCTCGATTCTCGCGGCGCAATATAATAAAAAGACATGATCCAATAATTTCACCATAAAAATCACAAGATCTATAAAGATAATCACAAGACAAACTCAAAATCAAAGATGTTCATCATCCCAATACACATACTACTCTCATCATGCAAGACTATAGAGTTTTAGTTCATGACTGCGGGAAAACAACACAAAACTGAAGAGATCTTACTAAACATCTCGAAAGAAATGCGAATCTTCCCTTCTCCAGTGGCGTGGAAGTGTTTCCTTCAGCCCGAATGCCGAAAACTGGACTGGTTTTTCCTTTGACAGAATTTCTTCACAGATTTTTCCCTCCTCTCTAATGGCCGAATATGTAATTCCATTTCCCTATGTTCCTACGGATTTTCTCTCTCCTTCCTCCTTCATCTTTTTCATCCTATTCTCTCCCTTAGAAGATCTTCAAGCACTCCTTGAAGATCTCCCTCGTCTTCAAAGCTGCCTTCGAAGATCTTCATCTCTCTTCTTCGCCCGAAATTTCTCTCTCCTCCATTTCTTTTCCTTGTGCGCTCCCGCGCGCGCCGCCTCCTTGAGCACTCTTGCACGCATCTCTTCCTTGTGCGTGTCTCTTCTTTGCACGCTCCCGCGCGCTCCGCCTTTTTGTGGTCTCTCGGGCGCGTCTCTTCCTTGCGCGCCCCAGCACGCACCACCTCCTTGCACGCTCTTACGCTCGTCGTTTCCTTGCGCGCTCCCGTCTGCGCCTTTTCCTTGCGCTCTCTTGTGTGTGTCTCTTCCTTTCGCTCTCCCGCACGCTCCGCCCTCTCGTGCGTTCTCGCGTACATCGCTTCCTTGCGTGCGCCTCTTCCCTCCGCACTCCTCGCACTCCTCTTCAGTGAGCGCTCCAGACAAGCGCCCCGCACGCTCACCTCGAGCAAGCTGCGCGCTCTCTGCCGACAAGCTCTCTGCGCTCTCACTTCCTACAAGTGCTCCGCGTGCTCACCTCCAGCAAGCCCCCCACACTCTCCATCAGCCAGCTTTCCGCGCGCTCTGCCGCCAAGTCCGCTCCAAGCGCACCTCCGTGTGTTACGCTCTTAAAAATATTGCAAGTATTCAATGCCTTCAGCTCAGCAACGAACCCACCAAACGTCAGCAAGTCAGCAATTCTAGTCTCCTCTAAGTACAACAAGAGACAACCCACATAGGATAGGATGCGCCCAGCTCGTCGCATGAGCTTCCAAGTCCCAGACATCAGAACAAGTGCAACAAGCTGCTCCCGTTTTCAAGAACTATCAGAGGATTCAAGAATACAATGAACGTATAGCTCCCCGCATCACACGAAGAAATTGTTAGCTTTGTGAACGGTTGTCTGTCACCCTCCAAGCTCTTCTCTCTCTCCCCCAATAATTGTAACGAGAGGCGGTCTGTCGCCCTCGAGTTCTTGGAAAAGCCCTGTAACAACGCTCAGATTTAGTGGAGGTTTGGTCGGCACAGATCCGGCCACGTGATTTTTCATCCGGTTGACGGGTTTTCCACGTAAAAAATTGCCTTGTCAGCTTTTCTTTCTCTGTGACTGTGCGCGCTCGACCGCACCGTGGGCTAAGACGGTCCAATTTAATCCGGTCCGATCAGGACGTCGAGTTTGACCGCAACAAAAATAATGAAGTTAAGAACCCTATTACGACAATTATGATCAAAGCATGTATAATAGAGATGGATTAGTAGAGTCCTATTAGGGATACTGTAGTGCTTAAGAATGTACATGCAATAAATGAACAGTAATTATGCTTACGAATATTACATGCATGAAGGCTATGCTCGTGCTCGATGCTCTTGAGTGGCTTGCTCTCATTGTCTACGAATATGCATTAAAGGAACAAATCAATTATCAATTTTTGAAGAAATAAGATCAATTAAGATGAATATTTCCTTCTTAAGTTGGGTGAAAATCTACTACCATGCCATGGAGATCAATTGCCGTGCCTCTTTAGTGGGGTGAAAGTCCTCCAAATCAGCTAGAACTCAAAGAATTCATGGTCATAATCAACACATTTGCAAATAATTGGGAAGGAGAGATAATGCCTAGTAGTAAAAACAACAATGAAATAATGTTTACCATAATCACAGAAGCTGGGATTCTTGATAGCTTTAAGGAGGTACCTATGTTGAAAAGTCATTGGTTTGGAAAAAAAACATGGAAAATTGCACAAAAGATAATTGTTGCTTAAATAACCCTATAAAGACAATGCCGCAATGTACTTGCAGTCGATCACAAATGACGAGTAAACAGGAAGAAGTCAACTTTGCTGCAATTTGTTGCAGCAAACTGCTGTGTTTTTGCTGCAGTTTCTAAAGTAAATCACTGCGGCTTTGCTGCAGTTATCTGCAGCAAACCGCAGCTGTTATCTGCAGCAAACCGTTACGATTAAAATTGACAAATATCATCAAGATTGGCAAAAATATCTCTCAAGTTGCACTTCTATAAAAAACAATAAAGATATGAACCATATAAATCTGACCAAATAGAGCAAAAAATCATTTGGTTTAAGTGATGATGCGACTGTTATAATAATCAAAGCAATTGAATCAAAAAATAACGAAGTCCTATTTGATGGCAAAGTTGGTTTGCAACCAACAAATAGAGAAGATTAAGCAAAATAGGGAATGGAAGGAGGAGATGGATTGAGTGTGCTAGCATAGGTCGCAGGTATGGACATCACCTAAAGCATATAAGGATTAATTGGATAGCCTTGTAGTTTTGTACCTTAACAATGGACCATTAATGAAGAAAAACCTCTCAACAATTCATACTATGAGTCTAAAAAAATCAACTATGAGTTCTCATCTCAAGTTCTCACACAAACTTTCATTACCAAGTTGAGTTAATTAATACTAATGTATATTATGTTGGAAATTTCCTGTTAAGTGAACTTGACTCATCGAGATGTTCTGGTGAATTTGTACGTGAATATTTGGTCTATTCGGACTTTTACGAGCGCACGTTACTTCAGTCACGTGAACGGTCGAAGCCTATGATAGATGAGCAAAATCTTCTCGCAAATTCAGCCACGAACTCGGTCTCACCTTTGACACTAATTCTGGCTTAATTAATTATTTGGGAAGTTGAATTTTCATTTATTTTGGAGATTAATGGAATTGATTATTTCCATTATTTTTGGTAACTCCAAAATAAGGGTTTCCCCTATTATAGCACAATTAAATCAATCACTGTTCACGGAGGACTGCAGGCATTACTTTATTATTAGCTAATGTCTGAACTGTCCAATCGGCATACAGTGCAAAATTAGTTTTCATCGTGAATGTCTGAACTGTCCAATCGGCATACAGTGCAAAATTAGTTTTCATCGTGAAATCGCATATGTATATGTATATGTATGTATATATATATATATATATATATATATATATATATATATATATATATATATATATATATATATATATATATATATATATATAAGTGGCGGACAGAACTTTTTTTTCAGTGTGGGCGGACATAAAAATTGCTTGATTTATACTATTAAAGCACGTCAAAATATTTTTTTTAATAATAAGGTATTAGTCTTGATTTAAACAGTGGCTAATACACGTATTTTTTTTTTAAAAAAAGGTATTGGTCCCGGTTTATAGTTTAAATTGTGGCTAATATAGGTAATTTTTTAAAAAATAGGGTATTGACCACGGTTTAAATCGTGGCTAATACTATTTATATTCAAAAAATTGAGTATTTGTCACGGTTTAAACCGTGACAAATACTGTGGCAAATACTATTAAAATTTGTTTTTTTTAAAATGAGTGTGGGCGGCCGCCCACCCTTGCCCCAAGATGGGTCCACCCTTATATATAAACAATAGCCATTCAGATTCATTTGAGCAACTTGAAATCCAAGGGAGAAATAACCCATTTTATATTCAGATTTGATGATTTATTCAAATATATAAATTTTGTGGTACCTCTTCATTGTTGTAGTGATCGGAATTTTAGATTCACTTGCATGTTTGCGGAATCCGCCAACGCCGCCGATTTCATAAAGAACACGTCGAGATTGTTGGGAATGACCACCACCATGAAGCACGAGCTCGAATCCAAGAGCAGTATAAATTGATTATCCACACTTAAGTAATCGTTGGTTCAAGCTCACTTTATTTTTGTGTTCTTATTTTAAGAAAATATATTTGTGTATTAACTCTAATTAGAGACTGTTAGTGCTTAGTTAAATTCAGTTCTAAAGGTTTGTGCGTCGATGCATTCAGCAAAATCTTCGGAAATAGTTATTCATTGTAACTACACATAGTCCTAAATTTTAAAAACAGTTGGTATCAGATAGAGTTAACTTAAACCTACTAGTCTTCTTCATAATCTAGGAGAAAATTATTTTCCTACTTAATTTATTTAAAGAACACATTTACAAAACACACTTAGTATTTTAGAGAGAAATAAAATTTGGGATTGAAATTTGAAGTGTTTTCTTTAATCAATCTTTGAGAAAAGCCTCGTGTTTTCTTTATACGATTAAGAGTTCATACGTCTTTAAGTAAAGAAACACGATATTAATTTTAGGGCAATATTCAGATATCCCGGTGTGAAAGGGTCTCGTGAATTGATAAGAACCGTAGCCGCCAAAGTGGCCTTTTTGAGTCAGTTTGTGAGATTATAGTTTCACATATTTGAGGGAGTTCTCTGAGACTAGTGCACAATCATCCACCCAAGGTGCTTGCGGAATACAGAGGAATACACATAGATATTTAAATGATAGTGTGGGGCTCTAGTAATCTATTCACCCAAAGGTGGAAGATTTATGAAAAGCTCAAGTATAACTGTTACTCGTTCTTGTGTGGAGAATTACTAACTGCATGTCACGTAGTCTGCCCAAAGATGTTGCGAGTTGACGTGCCTGGATTCTCCTCCTAGTGTGTTATTTAGGGTTTTATAACCATTATTGCCCTATTTGTCTCTGACTTTTCTTTTCTCTCTTTTCAGTCACCCTTACAATGCATAATAATGTGACAACTATTGAGAAATTCAATGGATCTAACTTTAAGAAGTGAAAATCTGACATCATGTTTGCTCTTGAGATGACAGATATTGAGATGGTCATGAGTGCCGACTAGCCTACGGCTCTCACAACAACCATCACTCAAGCTGAGAATGATCTGGAACAAGTCCAACAAGATCTGCTTGTTGACTATGAAGCGTTCTATTCCAGAGCACCTGCTGAGTGGTCTTCTAGACAAGACTATCGTTAGGGATATTCAAACTATCGTTGGGCAGAGGTATAAGGTGTCTTCCAATGCTGAGATTAGGACTCTGATTCAGGATCTCTTTTCCATGAGGTATTCGGGAGGAGGCGGAGTCCGAAATTATATACTGAAGATGGTCTATTATAAGACCAAGCTGCATGAGATGGAGATTACTCTCCCAGAAGCCTTGATAGTGCATCATGCACTAAATACTCTTCCTATGGATTTCAGCATTCTAAAGATTACCTACAGTTCTCAGAATGAGGCATGAAAGATATATGATCTCATCACTCGCTGCGTTGCTGAGAAGGAGAAACTAAAGAAAGAGAAGACGAACATTGATTTGCTCGTAGTCAAATCCCCATTTAAGAAGAAGTTCAAAGCTCCTTTTAAGGCTCAGGATGGACAAGCTTCAGGGAGAAAGGAAACTAGTGAAAAGAAATCTCTTTATAACTTCTTTTTTAAGAAGAAGGGGCACGTGAAGCACGAGTGCCTCAAGTTTAAGTCTTGGATGGAGAAGTGTGGATTTGCACTTAAAGGTAACCCTTTAACTCTAGTCATTTGTGAATCCAATGTAATTGAAGCTTAATCAAGTTCTTTATGGCTCGACAGTGGAGTCACTAATCATATTGCTTACACATTATAGGGATTCATCAAAAGGAGGAGGCCAAGCAAGGGTGAGTGCAGACTCACGGTTCACAATAATGCTGAGGTGGAAGTGGAGTTCATCGGGGATATTTGTTTAGTTCTTGATTCAGGATATGAAATTTTATTAAAAGACATATTTTATATTCTTTCATATAAAAGGAACTTGATTTCTGTTTATGCATTAGATAAATTTAATTATGACTTTTATATTTTTTGTGGTTTAACTAAACTTTTTCATGAATCACGATTTATTAGTCAATGTTCTTTATATAATAATTTATATAGAATATGTTTTGCACCTGTTAATTATTATGCCACCTCATATAATGTAGAAAATGTTGCTAGAAAAAGACCTCTCATTAAGGAAAAATTCTCCATACTATGACATAAAAGGTTAGGTCATATCTCTAGGAAAATAGTAAAAAGATTAATTATGGAAAATATTCTTCATACTTTATATTTCAGTGACCCGGAGACATGTGTGGATTGCTGTAGAGATAAGATGACCAAGATTAAAAAAAAAGACTCAACTTGTAGTTCAAGCTTATTAGAGGTTATTCATACGGATATCAGTAGTCCTTATTCCAGTACCCTCTATATGAACACATATTTTATTACATTCATTGATGACTATTCCCGTTTTGATTATTTGTACTTCATTAAGGAGAAGTCTGAATCTCTTGAAAAGTTTAAGATTTTCAAGACTGAAGTTGAGAAACAAATAGGGAAAGTCATCAAGATTGTAAGGTCTGACGGGGATGACGAGTATTTTGGTAGACATGATTCCTCAAGGCAACAAAAAGGCCTGTTTGTCAAATACTTGGAGAGCTGCGACATTGTTATTCAGTACTCCATGCCGGATAGTCTTGAGCAAAATGGTGTTGCTGAAAGGCGTAACTGCACCCTTAAAAAATGATGAGGAGCTTGATGAGTAGAATGAATCTTCCTGAATTTTTATGGGGTAAGACGTTTAACACTGCAGTGTACATTTTTAATAGAGTCCCGTCTAAGTCAGTACCTAAAAGCTCATTTGAGTTATGAACTGGTAGACGACCCAACCATAATCATTTGCGTCGTAGGCGAATGTATATTATACAAAATTTATAACAGAATTTAAACAAAATTTATAATAAAGTAAATTATACAGAAATTTGCTTTGTTATAAATTTCTCCCTCCTCCCTGTAAAAACAAAAAATGGGAAATTAGACAAAATTTATAATAAAGGGAAGATGAATGTATTTTCTCTAATTTATATACATTTTTTTGTTAGAATATATTTGCGCCGTAGGCTCAGAGTTCTCCCTCCTCCCTGTAAAAACAAAAAAAGGGAAATTAGACACAATTTATAATAAAGTAAATTTATATATATATTTATATAATTGTTATAAATGTATATAACTTAGAATATATATGTAAGTAAAACACTACTTGTACAACCCATATTCGACGAGGGTGGGCCCTACCACCGCCAGGTCATCAAAGGTCAAAGTCAACAAAGCAGAGTGGGGATCCAGACCAGCATCCCGGGCCGCGGAAGGTTTGGGCGAGCATGGCGAGCTCCCCAGGTCAACTCGCCAGGTGGCGACTATGGCCAGATGCTCGCCTCTCCCGGGCGAGTTCCTCAAGGAGGTCGCCAACTCGCCAGGGGGGTATAAGTAAGACCCCCCCCCTCTCTTTGGTTTTGCCTATAAATAGGACCCCAGGGGTACGAAGGAGAGAACAAGCAATTCTCGGCCTGAACCCTCGCGAGTTCCAGCAACTGCCCTTGACTCGTTATAGTTCAGCTCGCCTCCTTCGTACCTAGCTCGGCCAATCTGGTTGAGAAGGGGTTGCTTCTCCTAAGCAGCTGGGTACGTGGTGGGACCTTCCTGCCGCAGCGACCTGGGGTCTTGTTTGTACAATCCGTCCTTGTTTCCTAACCAGAGATCGTCTTCCCGACCGGTCGATCAGTAGCTTCAGGTCGCCTAATCCGATTTCTGAGGTTGAGAATTTCTCGGCTTCAACACTTGGTGCGGTGAGCGTGGATCGCGACCGAAGAAGAAAGTCGTGGTTGGAAGATGGCCGATGACGGAGACCGGGGCGAGTTGGGAGGTAACTCGGCGGGAGCTGGAATCCCGGGGCAAGGTGGCGAGTATGTGACGGTGGCGGCTTTTGCAGAGTTCGCAAGGAGAATGGAGAAGGCGATACTCGTCGGGTTGTCAAATCCGCCTGAGGTGACGGCGACTTCCCCCCGTCGCCAGACACCCCCGGGCGAGGAGATACCAACTCGGCGAGCAGGGAAGGAGCCCGCTTGGGCGAGTGGAGAGCAGGTGATCCCCCCGCGACATCACCCGGCGAGTAGTCAGGGGATCCGGTTCCGAGAACCAGAACTCTCGGCGAGGTACGGAGATACTCGCCGATGGAGCGAGTATGACTGCTCGAGCGGAGAGGATACTCGCCGCCGCCAGGAAGGGAGGAGCCCCTTCTGCGACGAGATCCTCGCAGCCCTTGTCCCCGACAACTTCAGAGAGCCAGTCCTCTCGTACTACTCCGGCAAGGACGACCCGGTGGGGCATCTTCAGTGGTTTGAGGATGTGGTCTCCATTCGCAACATGTCCGATGCTCTCAAGTGCCGGCTCTTCTCCATTACCTTCAAAGGTAGCGCGAGAGATTGGTTCCACCAGCTGCCGGCCGGGTCCGTTTACTGCTTCTCGGATCTGCGAAGGGGCCTGCTAGCAAGGTTCGCGACGTCCAAGCGGAGGAAGAAGGAGGCGACCGCTCTCTTCAAGATCGTGCAGGGGCAGCACGAGAGTTTAGGCCGGTACATCGATCGATTCCAGGAGGAGGTGCTGGAGGTGGAAGAGGTAGACGGGTTCACCTTGATGGTGGCCCTCAAGTTCGGGCTGAAGCAGGGTCTGTTCAACATGGAGTTGGGGCACAGACCACCCAAGTCGTTCGAGGAGATGGTGGAGAGAGCCAATGTGTTCATCCAGGGAGAGGAGAGGAACAAGGAGTTCCTGGCACGGCTCGACGGAGATCGACCGCTTGGGCAAGACAAAGGGAGGCTGCTGGAGAGGGAGAGGGCGCCGGAAGGGCGCAGTGACAGGAAGCAGGAAAGGCCACGGGGGAAAGAGGAGAAGAAAGAGAGAGGAAGGGAGATAAGAAAGGCGGAGAAGCAGGAGCAGCGGGAGAGGCCTCGAAGGCAGGAGGATAGGAGGCCCGTCGGAGGGCGAGAAGCGAGGAGCGAGGAAAGAAGGTTCCAGTACCCGAGGGATCGCCCTCAGTGGAGGCAGCCCACCCGTCAGGAGGAAAGGAGGGCTTACAACCCTCGGGAGCAGGGAGGAGGAAGAAGGGAGACCATGTCCATCACGCAGCGAGCCGCCAAGCGCCGGCGGAAGGAGAGGCAACAGGAGAGGAGGCAGGAAAGGCAGCAGGAAGCGGCGATTCCCCTCTACTGCG
This sequence comes from Platanthera zijinensis, assembly GCA_039513925.1. Taxonomy (NCBI): domain Eukaryota; kingdom Viridiplantae; phylum Streptophyta; class Magnoliopsida; order Asparagales; family Orchidaceae; genus Platanthera; species Platanthera zijinensis. The sequence continues at coordinate 37,271,732 of CM077093.1, forward strand.
ATATCCATCGAGTGGAGGGGCACGGGACCTTGGCTTGCCCTGAGTTCTGGGAAACAAGGAGGAGGATGGAAGCGACGGCAGCCGAAAGGGAGCAGCCGCAGCAGGAGGCCCAGGTTGGGCAGGTGGCTTACCAGGCACCGCAGAGGAGGAGGAACGAAGACAGGATCGATCAAGGAGGAAGGGGAAATGTCATTCCCGGTCCGGGAGGCGGGCACGTTGGAGTGATCAACGGAGGGGCGGGGCTAGGAGCTTCCCGCAAGGGAAGTCTCCACCAAATCTACAAAAGGAGCGTCGCTTCGACGTCTCAGACCCCCCCTCCCTTGAACGAGATCACCTTCTCGGAGGAAGACATGCTCTGGAACGAGAACCCCTTCCATGACGCCCTGGTGATTCAAGCAGCAATCGAGGACTTCACCGTCGACCGAATCCTCGCGGATAACGGGAGCTCGGTGAATGTCATCTTCAAGAGAACCTTCGTCGGCCTTCAGGTGGAAGCGTCCCGGGTTCAGGCAGCGGATGGGCCTCTCTTCGGCTTCTCCGGGGAGAAAAAAGAGGTGGAAGGAGGAGTGGAGTTGCTGGTTACTCTCGGGGGGACTTCGATCCGATGCCGCTTCGTCATCGTCGACGCACCGAGCGGCTACAACGCCATCTTCGGACGGCCCCTCATCAACTACTTCAAGGCCGTCCCTTCATCTTATCACCAATGCCTGAAGTACTGCAGGGATGACGTCCAAGTCAGGATCAGGGGAGATCCCAAGGCCTCCAGGGAATGCTACCTGAATGCGGTCAGCACCATCAGCTGGATGGGCGACGCAGAAAGGTTGGAAAGGATGATGGAGCAGGTAGAGGGCCTGCAAGCTGCCGAGGAGCTGGAGGAAGTAGAGGTGATCTCCCTGGGAGGAAAGCCGGAGCTGCTGAAGATCGGAGGAGCCTTGCCCCCGGAAGGGAAGGTGGAGATAGCGGCCTGCCTACAGGAAAACGCGGACGTCTTCGCATGGAGCGCCGCCGAGATGCCAGGGATCGATGCTGATGTTGCCTGTCATTGCCTTAACCTGGATCCGGCGACGGCCCCCGTCCGTCAAAAGCAAAGGAAGAGCGCCGCCACTCTAGCGGGACCCATCCTGGAGGAAGTAGGGAAGCTGCTAGAAGCAGGTTTTGTTTCGGAGATCCAGTATCCAGGCTGGGTCTCCAATGTTGTAATGGTGAAGAAGTCTGGAGGGGGCTGGAGGTTATGTATCGACTTTTCATTATTGAATAAAGCTTGCCCGAAGGATTGTTATCCCCTGCCTCAGATCGACGCGCTGGTTGATTCCGCCGTCGGATTTCCCGTGATGAGTTTCCTTGATGCCTTTTCAGGATACCATCAGATCCGGATGCATCCCCCCGATTGCCGCGACGTTTCCTTCATCACCAGCGACGGGTGCTATAGCTACAAGATGATGCCCTTTGGGCTCAAGAACGCCGACGCGACATATCAAAGAATGATGGATCACGTCTTCAGAGAGCAGAAGGGGCGGAATCTGGAAGTCTACGTCGATGACTTGCTCGTTAAGAGTAAGAGCGCCGCAGAGCACGTAGCGGATCTGACGGAGACTTTCGCCACCCTGAGGAGGTACAAGATGCGGCTCAACCCGGCCAAGTGTGTTTTCGGCGCGAGAAGGGGGAAGTTTCTAGGGCACCTCCTTACTCCCCTAGGGGTGGAGCCCAACCCCGACAAGGTGAAAGCCATCGTGGAGATGGCGTCCCGAGGGATTCCAAGGAAGTTCAAAGGTTGACCGGAAGGATGGCAGGTCTTAGCCGGTTTCTCTCCAAGGCCGGAGAAAAGTGCTCCCCGTTCTTCAAAGCCCTTCGGGGAAATCAGAAATTCGAGTGGACCCCGGAGTGCGAGGAGGCCTTCATGAAGCTCAAGCAACAGCTGACTCGAGCTCCTCTCCTTCAGGGTCCGCAGGGCGGCGAAGACCTCTTGCTCTACCTAGGGGTAGGGGCCGAAGCAGTCAGCTCGGTGTTGGTCCGAGAGGAGGGAAAGAAGCAGCTTCCGATCTATTACGTAAGCCGGGTGCTAAGGCAAGCCGAGACGCGGTATCCCATCCTGGAGAAGTTGGTCTTTGCCCTGGTAGTTTCGGCCAGGCGACTCCGTCCATATTTCCAAGCCCACTCTATCAAAGTAGTCTCAGACCATCCCTTGAGGAGTATCTTGGACGGAGTGGAGCACTCCGGCAGGCTCGCCAAATGGGCTGTGGAGCTGAGCGAGTTCGACATCTCCTACCCCCCAAGGGTCGCGATCAAAGCACAAGCCGTGGCGGATTTCCTGGCCGACTTCTCGGCCGAGGTCGAGGCGGACACGGATGTCTCTCGGCCGGTCCCTTGGAAGATGTTCGTGGATGGCGCGTCAGGGAGACACTCCGTGGGAGCCGGGGTGGTGCTGGTTAGTCCTCAGGGGACCAGGATTGAGCAAGCTATCAAGATCAATTTTCCGGTTACTAACAACCAGGCGGAGTACGAAGCCATGGTGGCTGGCTTGCGACTCGCCAAGGAACTGGCAATCAGAGATATCAGGGCCTTTTCCGATTCCATGGTGGCGGCATCACAGATTCGGGGAGAGTTCGAAGTCCGAGATCCCGTCTTGCAGCAATATCTGGTCAAGGTCAAAGGCCTTATCGGGGGGTTCCGATCCTTTCACGTCGAGCATGTGCCCCGAGAGCGCAACTCCGAGGCAGACAATCTTGCGAAATACGGCCCCCGGGCCGGGGGAACCGCCATCGAGTTATTTCGACCATCCATCGAAGAAGGCGAATTGATGGAGGTCGATCAGCGGGCCTCGTGGAGGGATCCGTTCATCACATTCCTGGCGACAGGCCGACTACCATCTGACGGGCAAGACCAAAGAAAGTTTCGGTACAAGGCCGCATACTACTTGCTGTAGGGCGGCGAACTCTATCGCAAGACCATTTCAGGCCCTCTGGCCCGGTGCTTGTCAGAGCTCGAGATTCCCCGGGTCCTCGAAGAGATACACTCAGGAGAGTGCGGCAGTCACTCCGGGACCCGCACCCTGGAGCAAAGGATTCTGAGGCACGGTTACTTCTGGCCGACCATCCGAAAGGACGCAGAGGCCTATTCCAGAAAATGCTCCCAATGTCAACTCTTTGCGCCCCTTGCGCTCTAGCCAGCTCAGCAACTTCGCTCGATTACCGCTCCATGGCCCTTCGCAATTTGGGGCATGGATTTGATCGGCCCGTTCCCTCAAGCTAGCGGGCAAAGGAAGTTTGTTCTGGTAATGGTTGACTACTTCACGAAGTGGATCGAGGCTAAGGCTCTGGCCAGGACTACGTCTCAAATCGTCAAGAACTTCATTTGGGGGGAGATCGCATGCAGAGTCGGGATCCCTCTGGCCATCATCACCGACAATGGGCCGCAGTTCGCCAGCCTGGAACTGGGAGACTTTTGTAAACAATTGGGAACCGACCTTCGGTTCGCCTCGGTACATCATCCTCGTAGCAACGGGCAAGTAGAAGCCGCAAACAAGCTCATCATCAACTTGCTGAAGAAGAAGATCACCAATCTCAAGGGGAATTGGGCCGAACAGCTCCCCTCTGTCCTGTGGGCTCTCAGGACCACCCCGACCTCGGCTACAGGGGAAACACCCTTCAAGCTATCACACGGGTCCGAGGCGCTCATCCCGGTCGAATTTGAGGTGCATAGTCCGAGGGTCATCGCGGCCGAAGACGGAAGCGAGGAATGGCGGTTAGAGAATGAAGAGGCTCAGAGGCTCTCCCTAGATTATGTGGAGGAGCTTCGGGACTTAGCCTCCATGCGCCAGGAGGAAACCAAGAGGCGCATGGCGAGACATTTCGACAAAAACGTCCGCCTGAAGAACTTCCTCGCAGGGGACTTGGTCATGAAGAAAGTGGACGCCGCCGGGCGGGGAGCCGCCATAGGCAAGCTCCATCCCAACTGGGAAGGACCTTTCATCGTCCAAGAGGCTTTGGCCACAGGAGGCTATTACCTACAAGACCAAGCGGGAGAGCAGCTGTCTGGAACCTGGAGCGGAGATGATTTGAAAAGATTTTACCCATAGCGGTAACCCATGTATCTATTTCTGTAAAACTTTCTTAAATGAACAAAGGATGCGGATTTTCATCCCTTTTGTGTTGAAGGTGCCTCGAGGCTTCTGAGTGTTTCCATGGCCCGCCTCGTAGTCGACTTCGGGAGGCAGTGGTCGGTTTGTTCTTCATACATAGCCCAGTACGGATGATAGGACGATGCTTCGGGATTTTAAGCGCTCTTGTAAGACCGGGCCTCTGCACTGTCGGCCGAGATCAGCTCCCCCCTTGCATGTCGGCCTAGGTCTCCCGAGTGCATCTCTCTTCCGTCTGGAGGAACTACGAGGAACAGATCCGCGCCCTGATCCCCCGGACTCGAGGAGAGGCCGGCCTCGTAAAGCACCCAGAAGGAAAAATCTCAAACGAGCAGCAAGGCAGGATAACCTGCTGAAAAGGGCAAGAACGAGCCCAGGGGCGTGTGGTGATTCCGAACGCGTCCGGAGAGGACCCTCGATGAACACCACCCCCGTTCGAATCATAGCTGGAAGCAATCTTCACTATCAAATCGAGATGCGTGCCTTCAACCCGTTCTCACTGAATAACCTAGTTCGGACGATGGGACGAGGCTTCGGGACTTTAAGCGCTCTTGTAAGACCGAACCTCTGCACTGCCAGCCGAGATCAGCTCCCCCCTTGCATGTCGGCCTAGGTCTCCCCGAGTGCATCTCTCTTTTCCGACTAGAGGGATTCTTAGGAACGGGTCTGGACACCAACCCCCCGATTTGGCAGGGTCAAGAGCGTCTCTCCGAAGAGAGTTTTGTCAAAGATGCCTTTGAGATTAATCTCCAAACTGTATGAGAGTGCAGGATTGTGAACCAAGACTTCGAGTTGAGCAGCGTCGTAAGACCGGTATCCCCACGAGCTCCTCTCCTCGGGAATCGGCCGATCTCCTCGATTGTAACCCAAGACTTCGAGTTGAGCAGCGTCGTAAGACCGGTATCCCCACGAGCTCCTCTCCTCGGGAATCGGCCGATCTCCTCGATTGTGATTCAAGACTTCGAGTTGAGCAGCGTCGTAAGACCGGTATCCCCACGAGCTCCTCTCCTCGGGAATCGGCCGATCTCCTCGATTGTAATTCAAGACTTCGAGTTGAGCAGCGTCGTAAGACCGGTATCCCCACGAGCTCCTCTCCTCGGGAATCGGCCGATCTCCTCGATTGTAACCCAAGACTTCGAGTTGAGCAGCGTCGTAAGACCGGTATCCCCACGAGCTCCTCTCCTCGGGAATCGGCCGATCTCCTCGATTGTGATTCAAGACTTCGAGTTGAGCAGCGTCGTAAGACCGGTATCCCCACGAGCTCCTCTCCTCGGGAATCGGCCGATCTCCTCGATTGTGACTCAAGACTTCGAGTTGAGCAGCGTCGTAAGACCGGTATCCCCACGAGCTCCTCTCCTCGGGAATCGGCCGATCTCCTCGATTGTAATTCAAGACTTCGAGTTGAGCAGCGTCGTAAGACCGGTATCCCCACGAGCTCCTCTCCTCGGGAATCGGCCGATCTCTCTCCAAGACTTCGAGTTGAGCAGCGTCGTAAGACCGGTATCCCCACGAGCTCCTCTCCTCGGGAATCGGCCGATCTCCTCGATTGTAATTCAAGACTTCGAGTTGAGCAGCGTCGTAAGACCGGTATCCCCACGAGCTCCTCTCCTCGGGAATCGGCCGATCTCCTCGATTGTAACCCAAGACTTCGAGTTGAGCAGCGTCGTAAGACCGGTATCCCCACGAGCTCCTCTCCTCGGGAATCGGCCGATCTCCTCGATTGTAACCCAAGACTTCGAGTTGAGCAGCGTCGTAAGACCGGTATCCCCACGAGCTCCTCTCCTCGGGAATCGGCCGATCTCCTCGATTGTAATTCAAGACTTCGAGTTGAGCAGCGTCGTAAGACCGGTATCCCCACGAGCTCCTCTCCTCGGGAATCGGCCGATCTCCTCGATTGTAACCCAAGACTTCGAGTTGAGCAGCGTCGTAAGACCGGTATCCCCACGAGCTCCTCTCCTCGGGAATCGGCCGATCTCCTCGATTGTAATTCAAGACTTCGAGTTGAGCAGCGTCGTAAGACCGGTATCCCCACGAGCTCCTCTCCTCGGGAATCGGCCGATCTCCTCGATTGTAATTCAAGACTTCGAGTTGAGCAGCGTCGTAGGACCGGTATCCCCACGAGCTCCTCTCCTCGGGAATCGGCCGATCTCCTCGATTGTAATTCAAGACTTCGAGTTGAGCAGCGTCGTAAGACCGGTATCCCCACGAGCTCCTCTCCTCGGGAATCGGCCGATCTCCTCGATTGTAATTCAAGACTTCGAGTTGAGCAGCGTCGTAAGACCGGTATCCCCACGAGCTCCTCTCCTCGGGAATCGGCCGATCTCCTCGATTGTAACTCAAGACTTCGAGTTGAGCAGCGTCGTAAGACCGGTATCCCCACGAGCTCCTCTCCTCGGGAATCGGCCGATCTCCTCGATTGTAATTCAAGACTTCGAGTTGAGCAGCGTCGTAAGACCGGTATCCCCACGAGCTCCTCTCCTCGGGAATCGGCCGATCTCCTCGATTGTAACCCAAGACTTCGAGTTGAGCAGCGTCGTAAGACCGGTATCCCCACGAGCTCCTCTCCTCGGGAATCGGCCGATCTCCTCGATTGTAATTCAAGACTTCGAGTTGAGCAGCGTCGTAAGACCGGTATCCCCACGAGCTCCTCTCCTCGGGAATCGGCCGATCTCCTCGATTGTAACCCAAGACTTCGAGTTGAGCAGCGTCGTAAGACCGGTATCCCCACGAGCTCCTCTCCTCGGGAATCGGCCGATCTCCTCGATTGTAACTCAAGACTTCGAGTTGAGCAGCGTCGTAAGACCGGTATCCCCACGAGCTCCTCTCCTCGGGAATCGGCCGATCTCCTCGATTGTGATTCAAGACTTCGAGTTGAGCAGCGTCGTAAGACCGGTATCCCCACGAGCTCCTCTCCTCGGGAATCGGCCGATCTCCTCGATTGTAACCCAAGACTTCGAGTTGAGCAGCGTCGTAAGACCGGTATCCCCACGAGCTCCTCTCCTCGGGAATCGGCCGATCTCCTCGATTGTAATTCAAGACTTCGAGTTGAGCAGCGTCGTAAGACCGGTATCCCCACGAGCTCCTCTCCTCGGGAATCGGCCGATCTCCTCGATTGTAACCCAAGACTTCGAGTTGAGCAGCGTCGTAAGACCGGTATCCCCACGAGCTCCTCTCCTCGGGAATCGGCCGATCTCCTCGATTGTGACTCAAGACTTCGAGTTGAGCAGCGTCGTAAGACCGGTATCCCCACGAGCTCCTCTCCTCGGGAATCGGCCGATCTTCTCGATTGTAATCCAAGACTTCGAGTTGAGCAGCGTCGTAAGACCGGTATCCCCACGAGCTCCTCTCCTCGGGGCCCACGGGCTATGTTCGACGACTAAGCCCGGCCCAATTTTCGTCACGCGCGAGCAGGCCTCGCGCGAGTAGGAGAGCAAAACTCACGCGAACAGGCGAGCTGATCTCGCGCGAGTAGGCGAGCTGTTTCCATGCGGGGAAGCGAGCTGAAACCGCGCGAGTAAGCGAGCCCCGGGGGACATGCGAGTACGTCCCACACGCCACCCGCGCGGTTATCACAGCAGGTTCACGAGTATCCGGGCGCAGGGGGGAGTAGGTCCCGGCGAGCGGATGGTCGATGTTGGGGCCATCCCCTGCGACCTAGCGAGCGTCCCTCTCCGAGCCTATGAGCCTAGCGAGTAACATCCAGTCAGAGGAAAAGACAAAACTTTGTATAAATCACTAAGTCAAAATGTGGTTTACAAAAGGAACAAAAAGAATATCGGCGAGCAACTAGGACTCGTCGTCGCCAGTATCAGGCCGATATTCATCATCCCCAACATCGCCGATATCCGCAAAGTCGTCGCTCTCTGCGGTCTCGCCGCTGCTGCTTCCGCTGCCGCTGCTGCTTCCGCTGCCGCTGCTGCTTCCGCTGCCGCTGCTGTCAGAATCACCGGAGCTGGTCGGCAACGACGCGTCGTACGGCGGGACAGTCCCCTCGGCGAGCAGCTCGGGGATGAGCTCGTCGACAGTGAGCGGCTTCTCCCCCTCGACGAGCTGGCCCCCGAGCCTAAGGCGCGCGAGAATGACATTCCCCGCCGCCCGCGCGATCTCGCGGCGAACGGAGGATCTCTCCTCCCAGAGGACGCGCGATTGCTTCACCACTCGCGCCGGGTCCTCGGGCAGCGAGGTTGAGGAGCTCGGCCGCCCTTCAGCAGCGATCAACCTGGTCTCCATCACCGCAGCGCGAGTTTGAGCCACCTCCAACTCGGCCTGGGAGGCGGCGAGCTTCTCCTCGCACTCGGAAAGCTTCTTCGCCGCTTCTATCTCGGCAGCCTGCGAGATGACCAATGTCAGAGCCTGGCAGCGATACAAGTCAAGCAACCTACCCAAGGATAACTCACCTCGAAGTCACTCCAGCGGGCGGACTGCATGCCAAGGTCAATGGCCTTCTTGGAGACGATTTTGAGGGCGTCGGTCATTTCCAGCATCTTCCTCGCCGAGTAATGCCCCAGCTCGGCAGACCGCGCGAGCGCGCAGGCCGACTGATGGGCAAGCTCCGTCGGGGTCAGCTCCATGACGGACTCCGCGTCGGCCCGACCATAGATGGCATGAAGGACGGCGAACGCCTCCCCTTATCCTCCCAGTCAGTCGACCAGGACGGGAGGTTGGTGCTCAGCGACACCGAGTTCTCCCCCGCCGACCAGGTCACGAGCGGGCGACCGAAGGCATCCACCACCCCCTGTCCAAGGCCGTAGTTGGGGTGGAAATGGGGCGACCGCGCGGGCGTCGGCGACCGGCAATCGACGGATTGCGGCGACGAGGTCTTCACCTTCTTCCTCGCGGGACCCTGCGAGCTGGCCCGCGACTTCCCCTTAGCCGTCTTCTTCTCCCCGACGTCGGCAGGAGGGCGAGCATCCGACTGCGTGGCGGCGACTTCCTTCGCCAAGGGAAGTGGCTTCTCCGGAAGCTCGTTGGCGACTGCAAAACACGTGACAGTTAGCTTCAGCGGCAAAATGGCGAGCGGGTAACCAGGGCGCACGGCGAGTTCAACATACTTTCGATGGGGAGGACTGGCTCGAGCACGCTGACGTTTAGTCGCCAGAAAATGACGTCAAAACGCCGACCGCGGAAGTAGTCGAAGAGCTGCTCGCGAGCTCCCTCGAGGATGGGGGGAAGGAAGGCGACATCGGCTGGTTGGTGCGGCCTGCCGGGAACGCCGCCGAAGTCGCCATAGACGACAACCAGCTGCTCGCTCCAGCGATGGACCTTGTTCGCCGTCCCGACCAGAGTGCAGACATGGCTGCTAAAGAAGATGACCCCCTCCGAGGTCGCCGCGAAGGCGAAGATGCGGCGGAAGACGGAGAGGTCGAAAGAGATCCTCTCTTCCCGAAGGAAGCATAGGAATCCCATAATGATCGCCACGCCGTTGGGATTGATCTGCGCGGGAACAATCCCAAAGTAGCGTAGGATCTCGCAAAACTCCGGCCAGAAGGGCAGCCGCAGACCCGCGTCGAAGTGACCCAGCGACATTACAAGCGAGCCCTCAACATGGGTATTGAGGCGCTCGCTGCGAGTGGGGAGTCTTGCCGAGTATCCGTCAGGGAGGAAGCGTTCCTTGAAGGTCGCCAGTTCCTTCTCGGTGGTGATAGATTTCTTAAAAGCCGCATCGGCAAAATTAATTGCATGGGCCTGCCGGCGAGCGCTAGCGTCGTCACCGACCATGATGGCGAGATCAGAAAGCAGCGTGAGCGGCGAGCTGATTGTTCAGATACTCGGCAGGAGGAAAGAAGGTCGCTACAGCAATACACTTTATGACCCACCTACCCCTCCTATTTATAGGAATGACAAGTCCAAGGGGGGGGGGGGGTCAGCCACCCCGGCGAGTATCTGACAAACTCGCGCGATGAAGAAAAACCTGCGACATTATCAAAGTGAACTAAAGCTCGGTACATCAAAGAATGAAAGCGCGCACACGGAAGCGGGAATATTCGCGCACACGAATTAATCAAATTAAAAATAGATGTCCGGGGATTACAAAGTCGCGCGAGGCGATTACAGGCGATTACATTCGAAGAACAAAAAAAAAAAAAAAAGATTATGGCGCCCTCGGCCGCTCAGGAGGGTGCGGATGTCGCCCAGCCCAGCCGATCTCGCGCGCACGTCGGTAATGCTCCGTCGCCAGCGCTGTCGCATCATCGCCGAGCCTGAGCTGCTCCTCCATCCTCGCCAGACGTCCAGCAGACCCCATGCTCGCCCGGATGCCGGCCAGCTCGTCAAGCACCAGCTGCAGGCGGTGGTTGTTCAGTTGCAGCTGGCGGTCGTTCTCTTTGACCACGTGAAAGCGAGCTTCATAGCTTTCCAAGGTCGACTGGAGCCCTTCGACCTTGGCCATCCTCGCCTCCAGTGCCGAGATGCGCCGGTGAGAATCACAGATGGCGAGCTGGTCAAACTTGCTCTCCAGCTCCATGTGGGCGCGAATGGCGGCCTGGCGATACTCGCTCCCGGACAGCCCGATAGCGTCGAGGAAAGTCGCCCCAGAGGTCGCCGGGCGATCTGACGTCGGCAGGAAGACAGATCGTCAGGGCTGAAAAAAGCAAAAAGCAGGGCGGTATTCAGTGGAAGGAGGCTCACCACGGCGAGGAGATCGGGATCGGCGCGGCGAAGGAGGTCGCCCGGAGGTATCTCGCCTCCCCGAAGAGCTATTCGGAAGATCGGCAGGCCTGCCCTGCCCGCGCCCTCCAGACCCTTGGCCGACGTAGTCAGGATCTCCAAACCGCGGAGGAAAGTAGGGCGGCCGCGGCCTCGCCGGCTTCTTCGCCGGCGGCGAAGCTTGAAGGGAGCTCGCCGGGTGGTGCGGAGCCCTCGGCGCAGGAGGAGGAGGTCGCGGATGATCCTTCGGCAGGGTGAACAGAGGCGGCGGAGGGGGCAAGCTGGTGCTCGGCGTCTGGCCAGGAGTGGCGACCGCGGGCGGTGGCGGCGGCAATGGAGCGCTCACCGGGGGTATCTTCCCGCCGCTCGCGACAACACCAGCCGCCGTACTCGCTGGAGGGACCCCGCGCACCAGCCCGGATGACCCGGCAGGGGTGGCCTTCGCCGGCTGTTCCTTGCTCGCAGGCGGGGGGTCCTTCGCCAACGACGCCCCAGACGCCTTCCCCGAGCTGAGGCCTATCCTGACCGTGCGGGCGACCTTGAACGGCCTGTCGGCCGCCAGGGCGAGTAGGGGCGCCGAGTTGAGGGGGACGACATTAAGTGCCGCGTCCGCGGCAATCGGAGAATCTGCATAAGGAAAGAAGTCAGCAAAGTGGCGGCGACAACCCAGCAGAGAAGAGTTCGAGGTAGCGACCTGACAGGGTGACGACGTCGGCCTGGGACACCGCGGGCTCCTTCACGACCGCGGGCTCCTCGGTCGCTCCTGCGTTCTCCGGCGGGCTGCCCCGGGTCGACTCAGGGAGGTCGTCAAGCCCTAGGTCGTTCAACACCCTCTGGGTGGTGGACGACACTACGGGATTGTCGGTCGCCGCGGCGACCTGGTGCGCCAGTGGAGGCGAGCCGACCACCGTAGTGGCGGGCTGCTTGTCCTTCTTCGTCTTCTTCTTCTTCTTCGACGGGGGCAAGGCAGTGGGATCATCCTCGCGCGATCTTTTCGACCTAGCTATGCCAAAGAGGCCCGACAGAGCAGCGAGATTGTCCTTCAAAAACTGTTCAGCATCCGACATCTTCGGCGAGCTCCAGGGATTGTCTCAAAAAACGAAGCCCCCCCTATTTATAGACTACTCAACCAGCAGGCGATGATGCGAGCGGTCCAGATACTCGGCAGCGGTCCTCGCCGAATAAGCGTTGGATGAATCTTTCCGGGCTCCTACGTCGCCCAAAAAGAGCGGGGATTGTGTACAACCCATATTCGACGAGGGTGGGCCCTACCACCGCCAGGTCATCAAAGGTCAAAGTCAACAAAGCAGAGTGGGGATCCAGACCAGCATCCCGGGCCGCGGAAGGTTTGGGCGAGCATGGCGAGCTCCCCAGGTCAACTCGCCAGGTGGCGACTATGGCCAGATGCTCGCCTCTCCCGGGCGAGTTCCTCAAGGAGGTCGCCAACTCGCCAGGGGGGGGTATAAGTAAGACCCCCCCCTCTCTTTGGTTTTGCCTATAAATAGGACCCCAGGGGTACGAAGGAGAGAACAAGCAATTCTCGGCCTGAACCCTCGCGAGTTCCAGCAACTGCCCTTGACTCGTTATAGTTCAGCTCGCCTCCTTCGTACCTAGCTCGGCCAATCTGGTTGAGAAGGGGTTGCTTCTCCTAAGCAGCTGGGTACGTGGTGGGACCTTCCTGCCGCAGCGACCTGGGGTCTTGTTTGTACAATCCGTCCTTGTTTCCTAACCAGAGATCGTCTTCCCGACCGGTCGATCAGTAGCTTCAGGTCGCCTAATCCGATTTCTGAGGTTGAGAATTTCTCGGCTTCAACACTACTGACCTTCATTTTCTCCCCACCGAAGAAAAAAAAAATCAGAGCATCAGTGACGGCGAGAATCTCCTGTTCGTGAAACTTCCAACCGCCGCCGACGGAGCTCTGGTGCTCGGAATCGCGAGCCGAACATAGATTCGGAAAGCTCTCGCCGAGATCTACACGATCGTGGTGAGTATTTCTACTTTTATGGATTTCTCCGTTAGGGTTTTCGGCCCTAAGTTCTGTTTCGACCTTGTCGATGTAGATTTCTGTTTCTCGCCTTCGTAGGGCCGATCTGCGTCGTGGTGCCTTCCGGAGTGCAGTTTCGGATGGTTTGAGGCAAGTGGTGATCTTGCTCTTTTCCTTTTTGCTACGCCTCCTCCTTTATGCTCCTAGCAGGTTTAATAATGCTAAGTTCTATTTTCGCCTAGCTCTTTTGCTCATTACAATATCATTAACTTGCTTCTTGAAATCCTAAATAATGATCTGGTGGGCCTTTTCCCTTGTCTTTTGAATGAGTCAGAAAATGATAAATCTGTTGGAGGTCGTACACGACATTGGCGGTGCCACCGATGCGATGCTCTTTTAAAATGATAAATCTGTTGGAGGTCGTACACGACGTTGGCGGTGCGACCGGTGCGATGCTCTTTTAAAATGATAAATCTGTTGGAGGTCGTACACGACGTTGGCGGTGCCACCGGTGCGATACTCTTTTAAAATGATAAATCTGTTGGAGGTCGTAAACGACGTTGGCGGTGCCACCAGTGCGATGCTTTTTTAAAATGATAAATTTGTTGGAGGTCGTACATGATGCGGTGCCACCGGTGCGATGCTCTGAGGGCCGTGATGATGTGTGATGGTATTATCCCTGCACGGTTTCTCCTTTTTTTGATGAGCTGATCAGTCTCTTTAATTTGAATAAGAATAATAAGATTAATAATCTGAAAATAAAGGTTATTTTGCTTATGATGAGTTTGATTTTGCCCGTCCTAACTCCTCTTTTGGCGAGCTCTTTTCTGATTGATTTCTGTTGCTAGTTGTGGCTAGTTTCGTTTAATCTGACCCTTGCAGCTACTGTTTCCCTCCGATCTCGCGGAGGTTTGCTTACTTTCTTGTTTTTATGCACCATTTGTAACTTGTTTCTGAGGTATTCTTTTTTTTAATGCCTCAAGTTCTGGACAGTAGTAGGTGTTAGTGTGGAGCTGCGTCGGTTGCCAATTTCTGACCCTCTTGAGGTAGGGTTTTCTGTGAACTTGTCGACCCTTGGGTTCGTGTCAGGTGTTGACGCCCATGGTGCCGTTTGGTCAGACTTTCTGCTACTTTGCTGCTGTTACTCTCGTTTATTTTTTTGGACACTTGCTCTAAAATGGTTAGTTATGGGTTGGCTTGGTAGCCCCCTTGCTTAGATATGCTAAGACATTTGGAGCATTGCATACCATGATTTGAAATGTTAATCTCACTACTTTCTGTGCATGATAAGTCTACTTTTATATATAGCAAATCTAGACGTCTGATACTGCATGGTGCACCTCACTTGGTCTTCATGAGCACTTAGGTCACCAAATGATTAAATCAAGTATTTTTCCGCTGCGTAAAACTATATTTTCAAACCGTGGACTGGTTGGTCTACCTAGCCGAGGGACACGGCTTTGCAAATGTTGTGCATAAATTATATTTGGCACACATTGAGTTTAAAAATGATTTCTATAAGCTGCGAGAGACGATGAGTTGCCTTAACGTCAGTAGATGTCCCCTACGTGACGTGGCATCACAATGCGTAGTTCCCCTACTCTGATAGTATTTTTAAATGCTGGGAAAATATGGGTTGTGACAGCCCCCATGTCTTGTCGTTGCTATTTCATAGGCTACCCAGATCACTACAAGGAACTTAAGTTTTATTTACCTTTAGAAGGACCTAGAATTATGGAGTCACAAACAGCTAAATTTTTAGAATGGGATGTCGCTGACGAACCTAGCTGTTCTCGCCCTATTAGTGAAGTCGAGGAAGTTGTGCCCATTAATTTATCTATGCCCTTGGTAGGAGATCCTATGGTGCCTGAACCTGTGACGGAACAAGTGGACAATATGGAAGCGGTCTTACCACGGATTCTAGTTGAGGTTCCTTCTCATGTTCAGTAGGATCATCCACCTGCTAGGAGATCCATTAGGCAGAGATGGCATATAATTTCCTAAAACTATGAAGTCTATTTAGGAGAGAGTGATTATGATATTGGTCAAGTTGTTGACTCAGTGACATTTAATGAAGCTGTGTCCAGACCTCAAGTTTATCTGTGGTGGGATGTGATGAAAGACGAGATGAAGTTTATGAAGCTGAATAAAATTTGAGAGTTAGTGAGTTACCCAAAGATTGTAATCCCATTGGTACTAAATTATTATTTAAGATCAAGAAAGATTTTAAAGGGAAGGTCGTGCGGTATAAGGCTAGACTGGTAGCCAAGGGATTTATACAGAGAGAAAGAATCAATTATCATGAGACCTTTTCTCCCGTTTCCTCTAAAAACTCTTTCAGAGTGATATTTACATTAGTAGCTCATTATGATTTGGAGATTCACCAGATTGATGTAAAGACCGCATTCTTGAATGACGATATTGCCGAAGAGGTCTATATAGTGCAACTTGAGGGATTCAAGTCTGGTTATTCCGACCAACTTATATGTAAACTTAACAAATCCCTATATGGTCTGAAGCAAGCTTCAAGACAGTGGTATCTTAAATTTGATGAGATGGTTACTTCTTTTAGTTTTGTAGAAAATAAGGTAGACCGTTGTATATATCTCAAGATCAGTGAGAGCAGATTCATTTTCTTAATTCTTTATGTAGATGATATATTATTTGTGAGTAGTGATTTGACATTATTGCATGAATCTAAATAATTCCTGTCAAAATACTTCAATATGAAAGATCTTAGAGAAACATCTTTCGTTCTAGGAATTGAGATGATTATGGACCGATCTCACCATACATTAGCGCTCTCTCAGAAAGCCTACATCGAGCATGTACTTAAGAGATTTAACACGCTTGATTGTAAGTCTGGTGACGTTCCTGTGCTTAAGGGTGATAAGCTTAGCTTAACACAATGCCCCAGGAATGATATATAGAGAGAGTGCATGAAGGATATATCTAATGCTAGTGTGGTAGGCAACTTAATGTATGTCCAAGTCTGCTCCATACCGGACATTGCCTTCGCAGTAAGACTTTTAGACAGATATCAGTCGAACCTAGGACCTGATCAGTGGGTGACTGCCAAGAAAGTCTTGAGATATTTGAAAGGAACTAAGGATATAAAGTTAGTCTACCATAGAGTACAAAACCTTGAGTTACTGGGGTATACGAACTCTGATTTTGCCGGGTGTGAGGATCATAGGAAGTCTACTTCAGGTTATATTTTTTAGTTTGTTGGTGGGGCTATTTTGTGAAAGAGTATCAAACAGGCACTCATCACTTCATCCACAATGCATGCAGAGTTCGTCGCTCTTTTTGCAGCTTCCACTCACACAGTGTGGCTTAAGAATTTCATTATAGAGTTTAAGGTCATCGATTGTATAGTTGGACTCATTCAGATGTACTGTCATAATATCTCTACAGTTATGTTCTCGATGAACAATAAAAGTGTCATAGTGTCCAAGTATATGAAAATTAAATTCTTGACCATTAAGGAATTGGCCAAGAAGGGTGATATTTTGGTGGAACATTTAGAGACAGGCGACATGTTAGTTGATCCACTTACTAAAGGACTTTGCCCTAACGTATTTCAAAAACATGTTATTAATATGAGGCTTAAAGAGTCGATCGATATGCTAGATTAGTAGGAGGCTACATGAAGCTCCAATTCAGTTATCTGTCATTTGATTTGCACTTTATTTAATTTATTAAAAGTAATGAATATTCATTCAAGTAATGACAATAGTTTTTTTTATGTGAAAAACTCGGAAAGGATGAAAAACCATGTACTCGGATTTGTGTCACGTCAAAATTCACTATTTTGTTTGAGTTTATAAGAATTTAAAGTTTCCTCGGAGGGTGACAGACCACCTCTATGTTACAAAACTTTGAGTACAAGATCGATAGAAAATAGACTAATTCCACGATACTCTAACAAGAGCGTCCAATGGATCTGAGGATTCACCAAGTCTTCGAGGCTTGGATGGGAGTGCTCTTCCGGAAAACATGGCCAAGTCCTTGCAGTGTAGAGCATTGCACACTTTACGGCCTAGAGAGGGAGCAGAGAGAATTTCAAGCTGAAAAATGATCTAATTCTCACGTTCTCATCGGAAAACATTAGAGCTCTCTCTAGCCTTTAGAGTTGCTTCTTTTTAAATGAGGGTCTGTGGGCCCTTTATAATTTTCTAGAGGGACATGCTAGTAATTGCACTGTAACAGATTTGAGGCAGCGAATGACGTCGCTATGTTTCGATCACATGGATCACCAATTTTCATGGAATGACGGAAGTGCCCCCCCGGGCGGCCCGGGAATTTTGCCTGGCGGCGGCGAAGGCGACCGATGGCAGCGCTTTCGCCTAGAGCGCGTGCACATGCGATGTGCGAGCGTGCTGTGCGGGCATGTTGTGCCCATACTGCGCTTGCTTTCCCCTCCTTGCGCGGGTGATAGGCTTCTTTGGCTTGGTTCGGGAAAACCCATGGGGAATCCTATCAACTATCCACAAATTTTTGCGGATCATGATCCGCAAAGCGACGAACCCGAAAATTTCTAAGCTTGATCATTTTGTCTCGGGGTTGTGGACTTTGGATTACCTCACCTACCATGCGCCATAAGGCACTTCTTGTTTGTGTGTGCTGATCACTTGGCATTATTCGTGTTCGGCGGTGGACTCCTAGACAGTGAGCCTTGCAGTTGATTGCTCGTACACCGTCCTTGTTCATTACGCGGTGCTTGCAGCACTTTGTAGGAACGTCCTTCTACTTTGCACTTTGTGTGTTACATTGGTATGGAAATGTGTCGCTTTTTCACACTTTCTCCTTGTATGTGTGAGCATGACGCTGCACGTTAGCTTGTGCGATTGCTACGAAAAATTAGCGCTGGCGGTGGATTCTTGGACGTGACATGGAGGGATGTTCTGCCCCCCTTGTCTTGGTGTTATAGAGGGACCAGAGGGTCCATTCCTACTAGAAGATTCGGAAGGACTATTTGTCCGTTTTCATGCTGAAGTATAGAAGGACTTGGTGTATGTTCTTATCAATAGGTTGAGGTGGAGCGATTTAAGGCGGAGGTCGCTGATGGCGTCTGTGCCTTAGGATGTTAGAGCATCTTGAGCTTTTGCTATTACTGATCACAGAGAGTTCTAGGGTCTTGGAGTGGAGCGGTGCCGGATTGCTGAGTGGGCCCTGAGATGATAATTACGTGGTGAGGTCTGTCATGATAGGATGAGCTCATCATTGTGCTCTACCTGACACTTGGAGAGAGATCCCGTGCAGTGCGATGGATGCAGGGGTATTCCGTCCCTTGAATATGTGGTCCCTCGAGAATTGATGTTGACGTTGGGGGAGTACTTGATTGCGCGTCATGCATGCTCTTTGTATTTTTGGTTTGTCCACATACCCTTTGTTGGGTACATTGGAAAATGTGTACCTGATTTGGAGAAGCCTCACTTAGTTCAATGATATACATCAAGGTGTATTTGATATTATTTTGAGTTTATATGTGCAAGTTAAGAATGTGCTAGAATGCAGGAAAAAGATTCTAAGTCCATATGTCGACACCTGAGGAAGATGTGTCGACACTTCAGTAAGATTGTGTCGACACTTGGAAATGGCTATGTCGACACTTCAGTGAGTTTGTGTCGACACCGGGAGGCAGTATCGACACACAGAAGATTATAGTCAACATCAAATGTGTCGACATCGGGAGGCTGTGTCGACACACAGAGGCAGCGTCGACAACAACTGTGTCGACACCTGGAGGCAGTGTCGACACACGCTATGTTCTGAGTCTACATCAACTGTGTTGACGCACAGGACTTGTGTCGATACACTGCTGAGTCTAGACCAAGTTGATTGATGATGAATGGTGAAGTGTTTGTGTCGACACAAATAATCAGTGTCGACACATTCTCAAGATACAGTGTCAAGAAGCTGTGTTGACATCAAGGCAGCTATGTCGACATCACCAAAGGCTGTGTCGACACTTAAGTCACTTGTGTCGACACATATTGACAGATGGTCTCGACACTTTATGACAGTCAGTCTCGACGCTTTGCTGACAGAGTCAAAGGCTCAAGAACTTTTTGAAGACTTGATAGTTGTGAGTTACAACAGGTTTACTGAAGTTGTCAGACTTGCCAGAAGTTAGTTATAAACCGGATCAGCCGGTTACCATGAATGAAGTCTATAAATAGATGGATTCAGAAGAAGAAGGAAGTGAATAATACACACAACTAATACATTTATTATGAGATTGATCTCTGATCAAGAAAGTACAAGTCACAAAGAAGAAGATCTTCGTGAGAAGATCTAAGAAGACTTTCCGAAGTAGTTTTCTATTCAGATTCTGTCTAAGTTGAATTCAATCAAGAATTAAGAAGTATCTTCAAGAGGTTTGGATGGAGAGAGATCCAGCTATTTGAAGTCAAGCAGGAGACATTCACAGGTCTCTCAAGAAGCAGATACTGAACTAATCTGTCAAGAAGATTCAGATCTATTTCTGAAGTCTAAGAAGGAAGCTGTCAGTCAGTTATATTCAAAGGAAATCAACCCAACTAAGTTCAGATTCAAGAAGCTTTGAAGAAAGCTAAGATCAAGTTGATTTCAACCATCAGCCTCTTAAAGAAGCTGATCAAGAAAGTTCTTATCCCTTCTCTCTCAACAGAGGTAAGAGATTATAAAATTCCTTATCAAATTCTGTAGGATCTATTCATAGATCTGAGTTGTAAGCCTATTTTATAAAGGCTGAGTGTAGGAGATTTATTCTCTGAGTGGTAGGGCTGTTTATGCTTGAGTTGTAGGAGAAGGTACTCTCTGAGTTTTAGGCCTTGTGGCAAGGCTGAGGTAGGGCTGTTTATGCCTGAATTGTAGGAGAAAGTATTCTCTGAGTTGTAGGCCTTGTGGCAAGGCTGAGGTAGGGCTTGTTAGCCTGAGTTGTAGGAATGTGGAGACATTCTGAGCTGTAGGATCTGAGGATCTGAGATAAAGGAAGGAGTTAGGCCGATTCTAGCATACTGCTAGATAGGTGAAGGGGGAAAGTGGATGTACCCAAACCTTGGGAAACCACTATAAATCTGTATACAATCTGTGATGTGTGTATGATTGTGATTGTTGTGCTGTGTTAGCTATAGAAATATCTGATTAATTCAAAGAACTGTAGTTATTTTCTGTCTTAAGTTAAATCAAGGAAAAGTACTTATTCACCCCACCCCCTCTAGGTGTTTAGGTAGTCTTGAAAGTAAAACTATCAAGTGGTATCAGAGCGAGGTTGCTCAAAGAAGGACTTAACAGTCTGAGTTAGATCCCTAAGGCAGAATCAAGAATCAATAAAATGGATTCTGGAGAGAATCACAAGAAACTAGGGTTAATGAAATTACCCATCTACAGAAAAGAGATTTTTGGAATCTGGAAAGAAAGGGTTTGGTTGTTTAGGAGGCCTCTAACCCAAGGATATATATCACAGTAAAAGAAGGTCTATATATACCAATGAATGTGTCTGTTCTAGATGCAAATCAAAGAACTCCTAAAGAATTTTCTGAAATGACTAAGGATGAGATTATACTGGCAACTATTGATAAAAGAGCTCAGAATATCATAGTGAGTGCCATAGATGATTCTACTTTTCAAAATTTGATTCACTGCAAAACCTCTAAGGAAATGTGGGACACTTTGATTATCTACATGGAGGGTTTTTAAGAAGTTAGACAAGACAGAAAGTCTATGCTCAATCAAGAATATGAGAGTTTCAGACAAGGGAAGTCTGATAGCATATCTGAATGCTACAAGAAATTCTACGGGATAGTGAATGAACTGATGTCCTATGAAAGGGTCTTCAGTACTTATGAGCTGAATCACAAATTCCTAAGATCTTTGACAAAGGATTGGGATACCAAGATTTGTGCCATTAGAGAAGTGGCCAAACTAGCAGACATTTCTCCTCAAACCTTATTTGGAAAGTTGTTATCATATGAAATGCAACTAATGGCTAGAAAGGAGGAAGAAAGAAATACAAAAGGAGAGCATAGAGAAAAGTCAGTGACCTTCAAGGTTGAAGCCACTAGAAAGAGCAGGAGGATGTCTCCATCACCTCCTAAGGAAGTTGCTGAAGTTATCTCAGAGAATTCAGACAATCAGAACTCAGATAGCAGTGATTCAGATGCAGATTTTGCTACCTTTACAAGGCAGTTTCAGAGGTTCTTGAAGAAGAAGCAGTGGAAGTCAAGGCCCTCCACATCACAGCCAGTTGATGACTACTATCAAAAGAGAAAATCATCAAGAAAGGAAAGGAGCAGGTCTAAGCCCAACAAAGCTACACCATCAAAAATTGTTTGCTATTGCTGCAATAGGCCTGGACATGTGGTGGCTGAGTGTCCAGAAAAGAGGAAGGCGTCAGCAGACAAAAAGAAGACTCAACAAAAGGGCAAGAAGGAGAAATCCTTTGTTGCTAAGAAGGAGAAGAGTCTTACAGATCAATCCTCCTCAGAGTCAGAATCTGAAGCTGAAGCATACATTGGACTGTATGCAGCTAGTGAAGAAGAGGAGTTTATGCAATTACTGGACTCCATCAATGAACAAGAAGACCATCAGTGCATGAGACTGATGGCTGAATTAGAAGACAACAAGTGCCAGGATCAGCCTGGTCCCAGTAAGGTACAAAGTAATTCTATAATTTCTGAATACAGTACTGGTTCAGAGTCAGATTCATCTTCATCAAGTGATGAGGATGGATCAGAATCTGAAGGAGATATTCATCAGTTGATAGATGAATATGGGGACTTATTCCAGGCACTTAAGAAAAGCAAAAACCTGGCCAAAACTCAGGCTAAGGAAATTGCAGATCTTAAGATGACTGCATCTAGTTTAGAGAAAAATTTGGATCAGAAATTAAATGAGATTGCCAAGCTGAAAACTATATCTGTTATTCAGATGGGTACAATCATATATAAAAATGATCTAATTAAAAGTCTGGAAGTCAGACTTCAAAAGGAGAAAGATCTAGTGGTTTGTTACTCTAAGCCAAAATCAGTCTTACCCTTGATAGATGCGTTTGTGGCTTAAAAGGGTAAGACAGGATTAGGCTTTAAAGGTAACACCAGGACTGCCCAATTCAAGAGAAAAGGCAAAGCACCAGTCCAGCAAGTAAATTTTAAAGTGCCTGTAATGTTTAGAAAGGTACAAGTGCCTTCTAACAGATATGATCTTGAAAACTTTCATGATCATAATAAGACTGATGTTCTGAATAACAAGGGTGTTAATGCCAATAAGTCAGTCCATGTTCATAAACCCCATGGTTATAAGAAATCAGTGGGTGTAGCTGCAGTAGCACCAGCACAGAACAGAAATTTTTCTGCCAAAAATGTATCTAGACCTAGATACAACAAGTATGAATGTTGGTGCTGTGGCAAGACAGGCCATTTTGCCTTACACTGCTGGCATAACATAAGTGTCAGGAATAATAACAGTCTACCAATTAGAAGAGCTGCTGGTAGTTTTGATATGTATGGTGCTAACTTGAACCAATGACCCAAGACTTACTTGGGTTCTAAGGGAAAGTAATTTTGTATTGCAGGAAAGTCCAAGTTGTCATGCCCCTATATGGTACTTGGACAGTGGATGTTCCAGACACAAGACTGGAACAAAGGGCTGCTGAAGGAGTACACACCTATCAAGGATGGGCCTAAAGTAATCTTTGGTGGATCTGAAAGAGGAATCATCAAAGGATTTGGTAACATTTCTTCAAACCAAATTACCATCACTCAAGTGGCTTATGTAAAAGGTTTGAAACATAACCTGATAAGCATAAGTCAGCTGAGTGATCTAAGATATGACATTTCATTTGTTATAAATGAATGTCATATCAAAAGGTCAAGTGATCAAAAGGTCATATTGACTGGGTATAGAAAAAGAAATGTTTATTGTCTTGACTTTGTGTGTGAGAACAAGTTTTCTCCTATTTGTCTTGTAGCTGATGAGAGATCTTCTCATTGTGTCAAATGGCACAAGAGGCTGGCTCATCTTAACTACAAAACAATTGGACAACTCTTTAGCAAAGAGTTAGTGAGGAATGGTCCTCAGGTTAAGTGTATAAAGGATGAGATATATTCAGCTTGTCAAAAGGGCAAGCAGACAAAATCTTCCTTTCATAGCCTTGAAAACAAGGATTCAGTCAGGTGTCTATACCTACTGTACATGGATTTATTTGGTCCTATGCCAGTTCATAGTCTAGGTAGGAAGGTCTACACTTTTGTGGTTGTAGATGACTATTCTAGATATTCCTGGGTGTTCTTTCTGAGACAGAAATCTGAAACCCCAAGTGTTTTACATAGTTTTGTCAAACAAATTCAGAATGAACTGAACAGTACAGTGGTCAAAATCAGAAGTGACCATGACACTGAATTTCAATCTGAAAGTATGACAAGATTATGTGAAGAATTTGGGATTTTCAAAGAATTCTCCTCACCTATAACACCACAGCAAAATGATATTGCTGAAAGAAAGAATATGACATTGATTGAGGCTGGTAGAACTCTATTGAGTGACACTTCTCTACCAGAATATTTCTGGGCTGAGGCAATTAGTACTGCATGTTATGTGATTAATAGGGCCTCTATTACCAAAAGCCACAAAAAGACACCCTATGAGATCATGAAAGGTAAAAAACAAAATATATTCTATTTTAGAATCTTTGGTTGCAAGTGTTATATCCTCAATAATGGTAAGTCTTATCTAACTAAGTTTGCTGTCAAATCCCAAGATGAGATATTTGTTGGGTACAACAACAATAGTAAGGCTTATAGAGTCTACAACTTGATTACTCAGGTTGTACAAGAATCTGTACATGTTGTATTTAATGAAACTAGATTAATCAACAGTGAGTTATCTTGTAGTTCTTGCAGTCCAACAGGTATAAGCAATAGAATGGACAAGCTTTCCATTGCAGAAGGCTCAACTGCAGATGAAGTATTGGAAAATGATGGCTATTGTCCAGGGGGGGTACAAGGCTCTCTAGAAGCTGATGACAACCAAGAGGTGCAGCATAATGAAGAAACTGGAGGTGTTCAGCCAGAAGGAAGTTTACCTCCAGCTGTAAGACATCTAAAGGATCATCCAGCAAATCAGATAATTGGTGATCCAAGACAAGGAGTGCAAACCAGAAGCAGAAATCTGAATACAGTCCTGCACTCAAGTTTTCTATCTCAACTGGAGCCAAAGAAATTTGAAGAAGCTATCCAAGACCAACAATGGATTAATGTTATACAAGAGGAGCTTAATCAGTTTAGAAGATGCAAGGTCTGAGAGTTAGTTCCCAAACCAAAAGACCACAACATCATTGGTACAAAGTGGATTTTTAGAAACAAGTTGGATGAGAGTGGAGTTATTGTGAAGAACAAAGCAAGATTGGTTGCAAAAGGATACAGGCAGGAAGATGGAATAGACTTTGATCAATTATTTGCCCCAGTAGAAAGACTGGAAGCAATCAGGATGTTCCTTGCCTATGCAGCATATCAAGGCTTCAAGGTATACCAAATGAATGTGAAATCAGCATTCCTGAATGGTGATCTAAAAGAAGAAGTCTATGTAGAGCAGCCATCAGGTTTTGTAGATTATCTTAAACCTGGTTATGTCTATAGACTTAGGAAAGCATTGTATAGGTTAAAGCAAGCCCCAAGGGCTTGGTATGAAACCCTGTCTACTTTCCTTATTGATAACAAATTCTCAAGAGGTAAAATAGACAAAACTCTATTCCCAAGGGAATCTAAATGTAAGATAATCTTAGTTCAGATCTATGTAATGACATAATTTTTGGGTCTACAGAGAATAACCTTTGCAAGAAGTTTGCCAAACTTATGCAAGTGAAGTTTGAAATGAGCAGTATGGGGGAACTTAAGTTCTTCTTGAGACTCCAAATAAGACAGACTGATGATGGCTTGTCCATATCCCAGTCTAAGTTCACCAATGAGTTAATTAAGAAGTATGGTATGGAATCATCCTCCACCATGAGAACTCCTATGAGAACAAGTATGCATATATGCAAAGATGATGCAGGTAAACCTGTAGATGAGTCTTTGTATAGAGGAATAATTGACTCTCTATTATATCTCACTGCTAGTAGACCAGACATTATGTATGCTATATGTGTTTGTGCTAGGTACCAAGCATGCCCTAAAGAATCACATTATACTGCAGTCAAGAGGATTTTGAGATATCTAAAGGGCACTCCTAATCTAGGCCTTTGGTACCATATAAATGGAGATTTTATACTAACATGTTATTCAGATGCAGATTTTGCAGGCTGTAGAGAAGATAGAAAAAGTACTACAGGTACATGTCAATTCTAGGGAGGAAGGTTGATATCCTGGAGCAGTAAGAAGCAGACTAGTGTGGCAATATCCACAGCTGAGTCTGAATATGTGGCAGCAGGAAGTTGTTATGCACAACTATTGTGGATTCAGCATCAGCTAAGGGACTATGGTATTCAAGTAAGTAGAACACTTTTATTATGTGATTCTAAAAATGCTATTTCTATTGCAAACAATCATGTTTCACATAGTAGGACTAAACATATAGAGATAAGATACCATTTTCTAAAAGAATATGTAGAAAAAGAAGACATCTCATTAAAATTTGTTAAAATTGATTTTCAAATTGCAGATGTTTTTACTAAGCCTCTGGATGAAACTAAATTCAATAGATTTAAAATTGAATTAGGAATGCTGACCATAGGTTAGTTTACCAAAAATTTGCTAAGTAAGATGGTGTCGACACATTTAGTGATAAAGTGTCGACACAAAGAAGTCATGTCGACAATTCAGGAAAATAGTGTCGACACAGATAAAATGTGTCGACACCTAAGGGACAAAGAGTCGACACATCCAGAAATGTAGTGTCGACACAACAAGAGTAATGGTGTCGACACTTCCAGATTTTGTGTCGACACTTGTAATAAGAGTCGACACAGAATTTTTTATGAACTACTAAGTATTTCCTGTGTCGACATATCATCAATTGGTGACGACACATAGTAGTCTGCGCCGTGGTCGAGACAATAGAAGTTTGTGTCGACACTTTTCAACAGTGTCGACACTTTTAGACAGTTTTGCCCGCCTTTTGACCTTCTTTGATTAGAAGGGTATAAATAGGTCAAGAACTTATTCTGTCGACACACTCACCAGGGTTTCAAGACAAAAACCTTGTGTCGACAATCTCTCTCCTCTTCAATCAAGCTTTCTCTTCATTCCAATGGCGCCCAAGGTTGAAGACAACATCAATGAAGGATATGAGTTGGTTAGGCATGCATTCGCCGATGCCGCAACAGAGATCAAACATGACATTTCTCTTCTTGCAGACAACGGATTGGAATATCTTGTCTCTAAACCTACAAAGATATGGAAGAAAGAGGTATTCGAGTTCTATACTGCTGCATCAATAGACTCAACAGGATTGAAGATCAAATCCACTATACATGGAGAAAAAGTCAAGCTGTCTCAGAAGAGGTTGAGCAAGATTCTCCATCTACCTAGAATCCATGATGAGGAAGAGGTCCCAGCCTCAAGGACCAGAGAGGCGCTTCAATGGTGTGGATTGGATCCAACCTTAAAGATACGAGCTGTCATCAACAGGAAAGGCATGAATCATCAAGGGAAATTCCTATATGAAATAGTAGGAAAAGTGATCTTATGCAAACCAGGTGGCCATGATAGGATATCAGTATATATATTCAGCCTGATGACAAGGGTAATCTTTAAGATTCAAACCAATTGGTCTGCAGTACTGTTTGATAAGGTAAAAGAAGGAATCAAGAAGCAAAACTTGGCTAGGATCATGAGTCTGTACCTGGCTGGAATAATTCCAGAGGTGATGCAACAGATTCCTGGATTAAAGATAAATCACATGAGGAGAATGGACATAAGGTTATTCTCAAGATGGGATATAGTTCTTTCAAAGGAGTTTCCTGAAGTGGAAAGGCAAGAGCTAACAGAAAAATCCCCAGTACATGACATTTCTGAGCATGGTCATGAAGATGAATAAGAACAGGAAGCACAAATTAGAGAACAAGTTCAGGAAGAGACTATATTTGCATAGGTGTAGGGGGAGCCAATTACTGCACAGTTGCAGGGGGAGCCACATTCTGAACAGGTCCAAGAGGAAGAAAGAATCAATTTATCAGAAGACATAGTTTCTCAAACTGGTCTTGATAATTCTGGAGTTGCTGCTACTACTGAGAAAGTACTATCTCCTGCTCTCACACAATAAGAATTCACTCTTGAAGAGTTGTTTCTTGATCTTGGAGGAGCAGCAAATAAAATGGAGACCCTAAGATTTGAGGGGGAACAAGTAAGGGTTGAGGGGGAGCAGGTTAATATTGAGGAGGAGCAACATGGAGCTGAGAAAGAAATTTCTTCCACTCCTCAAGAGAGAGTTAATATTGAAAGTTCTTCAGAGTCTGAGCATGAAGAAGTCAGGGAGGCCAAGAAAAGAAAACTAATGGTCTTTAAGAGAAGAAGTCAAAGCTATAAGAAGGCTCTACAAACAACTACTTCACATTCTACTCCTGAGATTGATTACAGCAAGTACTTGGTTGACTTACAAGTAAAATTTGATGAACAAAGATTGCTTCTAGAAAAATATGTGGATGAAAGCCAAAAGACTCTTCAATTTGATCTAGCCCAAGAGATAAAGTCTATCAGATTTGAGGTCAATCAGAATAAAAAAGAGTTGACAGATTGCTTCCACAAGGGAGGCAATGCTGTGGTATTTCTTGCCAAGCAACAAGAAGAAATAAAGAAGCAAGTGGATGAGATTGTAGTCAAACAAGGCTATGTCCTTGAAAATCAAATAAGAATGAATGACAATCTAACTGAATCTCACAATGAGATAGTCACTGAGTTAAAAAAATGTTGTTACTGGAATGACTGTTGCAAGGGCTAAAGAAATGGAAGACTATGATAAGAAACTTTAGGCTGCCCTAGATTCAGTTAAAACTGCCATCACTTCATCTCAAAAGTTAATTAGTGACAAGCTTCAAAAGTTAAAGTCATTCTTTAAAGATGGTATCAATTACCTGGATGAGCAAATAAGATTCCAAAAAGAGGACTTAAGAGATCATATGACTAGAGAAGTCATAAAGGGGGAGAGGGTGTTAGTCTATGCTGGCTCTGATCATGCCAAATGGGTAACCAATAGCATAAGAGCCACTCTGGGATATCCACCCTTATGTGATGATGATAATATGGCTGAATTAGGGGTGCAACCAATTCTATTTGTAGGTGATCAACCTGAGGTTGCCCAAGTCATTTACCCTCCTGCAGATATTGAAATGGTACATCAACAAGTTAAGTCTATGTACAACCCTCCTCTACCAGTTACAAATGTTATTATTGAAAAGGTAGATATGTCAGAAGCTGGTCTGAAAGCTCAGCAAGATGCTCTATTATCAAAGAAAAGATTTAGAGAGCAAATAGAATTAAAGCCAGACTTTGAGCAGTGGAGCCCCACTTCAAGGAATATCATTTTAACTGCCTGGAAAGCTGTAAAAGATCAAGTACATGAAAGAGGAAAATGGTACAATGAGCAAGAATGACAAAAGTATGAAGCCAGACAGGAGGCCATAGTTCAACACAGGAGAAAAAGCTAAGATGAGAAAGCTACATCCTGATACTCAGGAACCTAACAAGTATTTCCTCAAGCCCTTTAATTATTTTGAAAGGCAAAGGATCAAGGATGTAGCACAAAAGAAAGCTGAGTTGAAAGGCAAGAAGCCTATTGAAGATACAGAACCTATTGTGCAGGCTCAGATTAAATCTGGCAAAGGGATTGTCATCAAGGAGCCAGTCCAGCCTTAGTTTAAGTTTTACTAGTTTTTGTCCAAGAACTATGTAATTGTTAGTTTGTTAAAGAAATCAATATAAACAACTTGTAACAAACATTTTTGAGTTAATATACAAAACATTGTTCTGTGATCATTCTCTTTTACATCTTTATTCTGTGATGTAACAATGATATGTGTTTTGTTATTAAGTACCCTGTAATATAATGCTTATATGCATCATAATGTTTATTTTCTAAGTGGTGCATATCATTGGCTAAAGGTTATGACCTCTCCAAATAGGGGGAGATTGTTGGGTGCATTGGAAAATGTGTACCTGATTTGGAGAAGCCTCACTTAGCTCAATGATATACATCAAGGTGTATTTGATGTTATTTTGAGTTTATATGTGCAGGTTAAGAATGTGCTAGAATGCAGGAAAAAGATTCTAAGTCCATATGTCGGCACCTGAGGAAGCTGTGTCGACAATTCAGTAAGATTGTGTTGACACTTGGAAATGGTTGTATCGACACTTCAATGAGTTTGTGTCGACACCGAGAGGCAGTGTCGACACACAGAAGATTATAGTCGACATCAAATGTGTCGACACCGGGAGGCTGTGTCGACACACAGAGGCAGAGTCGACAATAACTGTGTCGACACCTGGAGGCAGTGTCGACACACGCTATATTCTGAGTCTACATCAACTGTGTTGACACACAGGACTTGTGTCGACACACTGCTGAGTCTAGACCAAGTTGATTGCTGATGAATGGTGAAGTGTTTGTGTCGACACAAATAATCAGTGTCGAAATATTCTCAAGATGCAGTGTTAAGAAGCTGTGTCGACATCAAGGCAGCTATGTCGACATCACCAAAGGTTGTGTCGACACTTAAGTCACTTGTGTCGACACATATTGACAGATGGTCTCGACACTTTATGACAGTCAGTCTCGACGTTTTGCTGACAAAGTCAAAGGATCAAGAACTGTTTGAAGACTTGACAGCTGTGAGTTACAACAAGTTTACTGAAGTTGTAAGACTTGTCAGAAGTAAGTTATAAACCGGATCAGCCGGTTACCATGGATGAAGTCTATAAATAAATGGATTCAGAAGAAGAAGGAAGTGGATAATACACACAACTAATACACCTATTGTGAGATTGATCTCTGATCAAGAAAGTACAAGTCACAAAGAAGAAGATCTTCGTGAGAAGATCTAAGAAGACGTTCTGAAGTAGTTTTCTATTCAGATTCTGTCTAAGTTGAATTCAATCAAGAATTCAGAAGTATCTTCGAGAGGTTTGGATAGAGAGAGATCCAACTATTTGAAGTCAAGCAGGAGACATTCACAGGTCTCTCAAGAAGCAGATACTGAACTAATCTGTCAAGAAGATTCAGAACGATTTCTGAAGTCTAAGAAGAAAGCTGTCAGTCAGTTATATTCAAAGGAAATCAACCCAACTAAGTTCAGATTAAAGAAGCTTTAAAGAAAGCTAAGATCAAGTTGATTTCAGCCATCAGCCTCTTCAAGAAGCTGATCAAGAAAGTTCTTATCCCTTCTCTCTCAACAGGGGTAAGAGATTATAAAATTCCTTATCAAATTCTGTAGGATCTATTCATAGATCTGAGTTGTAGACCTATTTTATAAAGGCTGAGTGTAGGAGATTTATTCTCTGAGTGGTAGGGTTGTTTATGTCTGAGTTGTAAGAGAAGGTATTCTCTGAGTTGTAGGTCTTGTGGCAAGGCTGAGGTAGGGCTGTTTATGCCTGAGTTGTAGGAGAAGGTATTCTTTGAGTTGTAGGCCTTGTGGCAAGGCTGAGGTAGAGCTTGTTAGCCTGAGTTGTATGAATGTGGAGATATTCTGAGCTGTAGGATCTGAGGATCTGAGATAAAGGAAGAAGTTAGGCTGATTCTAGCATACTGCTAGATAGGTGAAGGGGGAAAGTGGATGTACCCAGACCTTGGGGAACCGCTATAAATCTGTGTGCAATCTGTGATGTGTGTATGATTGTGATTGTTGTGTTGTGTTAGCTGTAGAAATATCCGATTAACTCAAAGAACTGTAGTTATTTTCTGCCTTAAGTTAAATCAAGGAAAAGTACCTATTAACCCCCCCCCCCTCTAGGTGCCGGATTGTAGAGTGGGCCCTGAGATGACAATTACGTGGGTAGGTCTGTCATGATAGGATGAGCTCATCATTATGCCCTATCTGACACTTGGAGAGAGATCCCGTGCAGTGCGATGGATGCAGGGGTATTCCGTCCCTTGAATATGTGGTCCCTCGAGAATTGATGCTAACGTTGGGGGAGTACTTGGTTGCGCGCCATGCATGCTCTTTGTATTTTTGGTTTGTCCACATGCCCTTGTTTCTTCCTTTGGCCGAGCGCGCGAGTCTTTGCTTGACACGCGGAGCTTGCATCTTTCCTCGGGTGTCAGCCTCGTGATGAAGATCATGTAATCATCATTGGGCAAGGGATCTTGATAGTTATCGAACAATGCTTTTCTTTTGTCCTTGCGTCGGCAGACACAACTTAGAGTTGTATCATACTTTTGCGGGTCGGTGGTCAGGAATTATCTTGCGCCTCACGTTCCTTGCTCTTCGTGCACTATCACTCGCAATGATTGTCGAGCGTTAATTGTGGGGACTTGTTGCTCGAGAGTGACATGTGGGGTCATCTGCCCCCCCTGCCCTGCTGGTGTAGACAGATAAAGAGTTTGCTCTTTATCAGATGATGCAGTAGGATTCAGGATCTGTCCTAGGGAGGAATCCGGGGGAGGATTTGCGACTGGCTTCTGTCTTGATGAGTAAAAAGACTCGAGGTCCGTTCTTGTCATGGGGCTCATTTGCTCGGGAGATTCCGATGGTCGCAAGTTCTGCTTTTATAAGAAATCATCTGTGAACTTGGTGCCCGTTTTTATCAAAAGTCGAGGTAGAGCCATTCAAGGCGGAGGGCCGGGTTGGTGTGGATGGAGGAGGAGGATGAGAGCTTTGTTGTGCTTTGCTTTGCGCTTGGCGAGAGGTTCTGTGCGACACAAGGGATATGAGGGTGTTCCATCCTATAAATGATTGATGCCACGAAAAGTGATGTTGATGTTGACGCTGTAAGATTACTTGATTGTATATGTGTTGAACACACACTTTATTTCTTTTGTTGGAGCTCTACCCTTGCTGCAGCGGGCGTGACTTAGCTCGGTAGCTTGCCTCCTGCTTGCGATATATCTCCTGGGCCATCATAGAGTTATTTTCTTGTTTGAGCCTTGGGTGTCTCGCTGAACCGGGAGTGATTTTCCCCCTTGCTTGAATGTGTGTGTTTGACGTAGCATGTCAACTTTGAAATTTCCATTGGGCATGAATGCCTGGAGCTGATGCCTGAGTGTTGTGCAAGGGGACGTTTCCCCCCTTCGTATGGATGGCGCCCGAGGACTCAAAGTCCGCTTTTGGCTTAAGTGGCGTAGAAGGACTCGAAGTTTTCCCTAGCCAGTCTCCATGGGAGGATTGGGGAATTAATCTCGCCTTAGGGGTGTTTGGATTTCATTCCCTTGGAGGTGGCAAATGATCTTTATCCGTTTGTGCCTTAGATTGACTTGGGGTCTATTCCATTGTTAGAGGAGTCAGCAACAGACCTTTGTTCGTTCTCGCCTCAGGAGAACCGGGATCCGTCCATGCGGAAGTGGCGAAAAACCTTTGTTTATTCGCGCCTCAAGAAAATTGGGGTCCGTTCCGGTGGAGGTGGCAAAGAACCTTTGTTCGTTTGCACCTCAGAAGGACCAAAGTTCGTTTGAGTGGAGGCGGTGAAGAACCTTTGACCGGGGTCCCTCCGGGTGGAGGTGGCGAAGAACTTTATTTCGTTCATGTCTCAGGAGGGCCAGAGTCTGTCCGAGTAGAGGTAGAAAAGAATCTTTGTTTGTTCGCGCCCCAGGAGGACCGATGTCCGTCCAGGTGGAGGTGGCGAAGAACCTTTATTCGTTCATGTCTCAGGAGGACCTGAGTTTGTCCAAGTGGAGGTGGTGAAGAACCTTTGTTCATTCGTGCCTCAGGAGGATTGGGGTACATCCAAGTGGAGTTGGCTAAGATCCTTTGTTTGTTCGCGACTAAGGAGGACTGGGGTCCGTCCAGGTAGAAGTGACAAAGAACCTCATTTCATTCGCGCCTCAGGAGGACTGGGGTCCGTACTGGTGGAGGTGCAGAAGAACCTTTATCCAGATCGTCTGAGAGGTGCAGAAGGACTTTTGTCCGTCTCATCTGAGAGGTGTTGCGAGCACACTGTCAGAAGGCATGTGATGTTAGCGCATTATCCAGAGGTAGGTGTTGTTAGTGCACTGCCAGAGGACAGATACTGTGAGCGCACTGCTCGAAGGCAGGTGCTGTGAGCGCACTGCCCGAATGCAGGTGCTGTGAGCTCACTGCCCGAAGGTAGGTGACGTGGATGTCCTTTCTTTTGGACAAGGTGCATTCATAGTCTTGATAACACGGAAGATGTTTTCCCTCTATAATCCTGAAATGATCAAACTTCGAAAATCATTAGTCACAATCATGAGCCTGATCTTGCAGTAATTTGCGAAAAATAAAGCTGACAAAATAGCGCGGAAGCGTAGGTAGTGCTCCGATGTTGGATATAGAGCTTCCTCCTGGGACTATTGCCTTAGGGGTTGCCTCCTGATCCTTCCTGGTGTGCAGATGGCAGACCCTTCACTGATCGATCATGTGTTTAGTTCTGTAAGAACCTCTCTAACCGCCCTTTCCTGAGAAGACGTTCGATTTCTTCCTTGAGTTTGGAACAACTTTCTATGCCGTGTTCTTGTCCATGGTAGAACTCGCAGTATTTTGACTGGTTGCCTGCATTTTTAGCGAATGGCCCGGACGAGTCATCCATGTGCTCTTCAGTGATTATGCTGCAAATTTCTTCATGTACAATCCTTTGAGATGAAGGGTTGAGTCTTGCTCCTTCCGTACAGTAATATGATTGATGAGTTTCTAATTCTTTGGCCGGAGGGATTGGGCGTGCTGAGCTGGCAGCGCTAGTGATCATGAGCTCTGTAGGGGTACGATTGAAAATAAGTTCTCAAAATTACAATCTGAATTTTACTGTTTCCATACAAGATAAGTTTTTAAGATTACAGTCTGGATTTTACTGATTTCATACGCTTAAAAATGTGTTGTTTGGAATACAGTCTAAAATTTATTAATTTAATACATTTAAAAATAAGTTGTTTATAATACAGTCAGAATTTCAATAAATTTATATAGTTGAAAATTAATGGTTTATAATACAGCTTCAAATCTGATAAAAAAAAGTCAATTTTTACTCGGCCCATATAGTCCATAAGTTGTAATTTCTTTACAAAACTGAATGATACTTCCACGTGACAAATCAGATCTCAAGCACAAAAATAACACAAACTTAGAAATCATTTTCGCCATGAAAATAGAGAAGAAGGCTTTTACAATTTCAACAACAAAAGTTTTTTGAAGCCTTCTTCAAAGAGTCATCCATACAAATATGATTTCCGAGCTTAGAGAGTAATGTCATGGAGCTTCGCCGGGAGTTTTCCTTACGTGCTGGGGAACGATGCTAGAGAACAATGCAGTGCTCTGAGATTTGCCTATCGACAACGAAACGTGGAGAAGTACAAAGAAGAACTATGTAGAGCTTGGCCGAACGAGACCATACCGACGAAGAGCAGTTGCGTTTATTTGCTTTCAGCTAGTAGGAATAGAAGAGCAAAAGAGAGAAAAAATGGGAGAGGGAGAAAATTAAATGGGACCCACACCTATTTATTCAAGCACATTAGGTTTGTACGCTATGCGCACAAAAAATTTTCGCAGGCACAGGGGGGCAGGCAAGCGAACCATATGATACACTCTCGCGCCTATTAGATTGCTATGGATATTGATTCAAATATTTGATTTATACTTTAATTATAAATAAATAGTATTTCTCTATACAATAATAACACTCAAGCCTTTATCCCACTCTAATGGGGTCGGCTATATGAATCCTTTAAGGCCAATGTGCCATATCTTCCGTCATAATTTCACTAATATCTAAGTACATCGTGTCTTTCTTTATACTTTCATTCAAAGTCTTTATTGATCTACCCCTTTTAATAAATAATTTAATTTTATTTCAATATTTGCTAGGAATATGATAATTTCATAATCTAAATATTTTCCCTTGTCCACACGAAAAACTAGTGGACTAGGCGACTAGCCGAGTATATACATTCTATAAACGGAAAAGGATGGGGACCACACGAAGATCGTGTTGAGCTGTACTTGCTATAAAAAAAAATTAGTTTTGAAGGCCAAAACAAAATTGGCTAGTAGCAACAAGCACGTAATCATTTTCATATAATTGAGGGAGTAGAAATTAGGCTAGAGTTGAAAGCTTAGTTTGCGAGAAAATTTTAGGTACGCTCAACGAATATCAGGATCATGCGAGATTGTATTTTCAATTTAGATTATAATCGCGACTGTAATTACGATCGTAATTAAACTGTATTTTCAGTTTACATTACAGTCGTATCGGAGTTCAACAAAATCACTTTTTAACGAGTGTATTTTCACCCAAAAAAAAATATGCGTATAAATACTTAAGATGAGCATACAAATACAATGATAAATATTCAGGAACTTATTTTGCTAAAAAATAAAAATTCTAGTCTAAATTCCCCATTGAGTGTACCATCATTAGGTACGCTCAACATACCTACAATTTACACTTAGTTTGGAGCGTTGGCGGTCATGAACATGATGGTTATGAATCGTCGTTCGTGAATTTCTAATCTCACCTAAGGAATTTAGACTCCGTTTTTGGGGACTTATTTTCACCGGTCAAATGATTACGACGCATGAACCGGATCTTAATTCGTAACCGTTTGACCAGTGAAAATAAGTCCTCCAAACGAAACCTTAGGCTCCGTTTGGGAGGGGAGCTTATTTTCTCCGGTCATTCGGTCAAGCGGTTATGACCGCATGAACCGGACCTAAATTAAAGTCCGGTTCATGCGATCGTAACCGCTTGACCGGTGAAAATAAGTCCCCTCAAACGAAGTCTTAGGCTCTATTTGTTTGGGCGTTTTGATACTCCGTTTTGGGCAAATGCCGCCGGAAGGAGGGTAAACAAATGAACCTCCGGCAGCGTTTGCTCCGTTTCCACCCGCCCGCCTTGAGAAACGCCACAAAAAGCTCCGTTTGGAGCAGCCACCTCCCCCCTCTGATTCGAACACTCCGTTTCCACCCGCCGGATCGATCCGCCACCGCCAAACCAAATGAAGCCTTAGGCTCCGTTTGGGGGACTTATTTTCACCGGTCAAGCGGTTACGACCGCATGTATCGGACCATAATTAAGGTTCAATTCATGCGGTCGTAACCGCTTGACCGGTGAAAACAAGTCTTCCCAAACGAAGCCTTAATCTGCTTTTATGTTCACAACTGTTTTTTTTAATGGCTTACCAAACATGTATTCTATAGTGGTGACGTTTTTGTGACAGTAGGCATGCTCAATCTACTTTTATGTTCAAAATTAAATATTTTTTGTTCTTGTTGACAGTAAGCACGCTGAAGAGGCCGACATGCTCAGGCTTTATACAAACTAAAGTCAAGCCCTGGCACCGTAGGTCTGGCCCGGAAATTAATTTAAATATAATTAATTTTTAGTATTATTATATTTTATAAAATTATAACATATTAATTTAGTAAATATACATTGCACAAACATAAAAAATGATAATTTAAAATTTAAAATTTTTATTAGATTTGCAAAATATATATTATTATTATTATTTATGCATGATTAAAAAGTAAATTACAATAAGAAAGTATTCATGAATTTAATAAAATATAAGCATACAACTACATGCTATAAGCCTATAACACTAATATATCAAATACATATAAAAAGGGGTGAATACACTACACTAGGGGTGCACATAAAGCCCGCCGGGCCCGGGCTTGGCCCGGGCCTGCCGGGCCCGGGCTTTTCCTAACCGGGCCCGGGCCCGGGCCTAAGAAGCAACCGGGCCGGGCCGGGCCGGGCAATGCCCCCTGGGGGGGCCTGGTAAGGCCCCCAGGCCGGCCCGGGCCGGGCCCGGGCTTAGCCCGGGCCCGGTTATTATTTTATATTTTTTTTTTATAAAAAATTATATACTAAATTTTATATAAAAAATTTAAAAAAATTATATACAATTACAAATTAATAAATTACCCTAAAAAAAATAAAAAACACAACAACTGAACAACATAATATTGAAAAAAAAATTTATTAATAATTAATGTAATGAAATTATACAAATTTACGAATGTGTAAAATTTACACTGTAAATATACAAAAATTATGAAATTCTAAATTTTTAAAAATTACAAATGTGACAAATATTCTAAATTATTAAAAATTAGAAAATTACAAATCAAAAAAATACAAAAAGTTGCCTAGTGGCCCTAGTTTAAATTGATCGCGTCCATCTCGTCTTCCATGTCCGACGAGCTATCCTCGATCGCTGAAATATGCTGTTTTCTCTTCATCGCGTCCAGGTGGTCCTTGTAGCATATGCAGATCTCGAGCGATTCTTCGCTTAGCCGACTTCTCCGCTCGTTTAAAACCCTGCCACTAAGAGAAAAAGCAGACTCCGAAGCTACCGTAAGCTACCGTGCTAGCTTGGATCGTTAGTAAATCTCGGGTCATATAGGCCATAATAGGATAGGTATTTACTTTACCTTTCCACCATTTTAAAATATCGAAATTTTCTAATTCGTCCGTGGACATAAAATCGCGAAATTGTGTTTTTGTGTACAATCCTAATTCATTTAAACTACTAGATGTTGTGCGCGCTTTTTTCCTAGAAGCTAACTCTAACATTTTATTTTTAAAACTACTAGATGTTTTGGGTTGCGACACATCCTCTCGGGCCGCGACCCATATAAATTATCGTAATAATTATAACATTGAGTAAAAATAGTGTTAAAATTTAAAATACTCAAATTATCTAAATCTGAATTATTTAGATCTACGCCTATATTGTTATTTATTTCTTCAATAAAATTTTCTACGCCGTCTACGCCGAAAAGAGGATTCAAAGCGGCGGCGCATGAAAACATAACTGGGATTTCTCTATAATATTTTAAAAATTTTATTTCCATTATTTTTATTAATTCGATCCATCCGGCGTGTTGTTTAAAATAATTTAATTTTTGTGAAATATTAACAATATTTTCAATAACTAGCGGGCTAGTAGGATAATATACGCCCGATAAACTATTTGTCGCAGTATAAAAAACTTCTAACAAATCCATGTAATTTTCTAAAATTGCCCAATCGGACTCGGTTAATTCGTGTTGACCTAACAAAGTATAAAATTCCATTAATAGTGTTTTTTGGCGAATCGCTCGTTTTAACATTATATATGTAGAGTTCCATCTAATTGACATGTCAAATAGAGGTTTTAAAAATTTGTGACCTTGACCGGCTACGAATTTTTTAAAATCTTGACGCCGTTGTTTAGAACTATAAATAAATTGTAACATTAAACGTATTTTATTAATGTATGGTTCCATATAGGACAAACTATCCTGCACTACTAAATTTAAAACGTGACACGCGCAACGAGTATGAAAAAAGGCGCCGTTTAACATAGGTTTCAAATCACGTTTTAACCACTCAATTGAGGTGGTATTATTTGTGGCGTTATCGAAAGAAATACTCATAATTTTATCTTTTATTTTAAATTCGCGCACACATTTTGAAATTATTTGATAAATTGCCTCACCGGTGTGCGGGACTTTGAAACTTTCAAAACAAATTATTCGTTTATTTAGATCCCAGGAAACGGGATCGACCCAGTGACACGTTATAGACATATATGATAATCCTAATTTTATACTACTTGTCCAAACGTCGCTCGTTAAACTCACTCGACCCTCAAATTTTTCAAAAAAATTTATTAAAATTTGTTTTGCCTCTAAGTAATATTTAAGCGCGTCGCGTCTAATAGAAGATCGACTTACTTGGTGATATTTGGGTTGTAGCCCTTGGTGAATGTACTCGGTCTCTTCTTCATTGTCGTAGTGGTTGAACGCCAACCCGCGTCTGATGATATTCTTCACCTCCAGCTCTCGCTGCCGACCTTGATCGTATCCAGATTTGTCCGGATGCCGATAATTACGCCTGGGTCGACTCGGGAGGAGCTTGTTTGGCTGCGCAAGACTTAACGTGTCTTGCGAGTGTCGAGTTGCCAGCGGTCGAAAGTAATTTCGAGTACTGTTTGCACCTCGCCTTTTGCTCCGCGCCGACTTGTACTAAGTCGAAATATTCCCAAACTGCCGCCGTACGCTTGTGCTCCACCACTTCGTGAGCGACGGATGAGGAAGACGACGCCTGCGTTGACGACATGCTCGCGAGAAAAAATAAATAGAGTTGAGAGAGAGAGAGGGGGTGGGAGGGTGAAAGGAAGAAAGGAGGGGGGAGGGGGGGGGGGAATTTATAGGTTTTTTTTTAAAAAAAAAAAATTTAATTAAAAAAATTTAAAAAAAGCAGCCACTTGGGCTGCAAATAGCAGCCCAAGTGGCTGCTTGGCAGCAGGCCAACGGCTCTTAGAGCCGTTGGTTGCTGGCTGGCAACCAACGGCTCTA
This sequence comes from Platanthera zijinensis, assembly GCA_039513925.1. Classification (NCBI taxonomy): domain Eukaryota; kingdom Viridiplantae; phylum Streptophyta; class Magnoliopsida; order Asparagales; family Orchidaceae; genus Platanthera; species Platanthera zijinensis. The sequence goes on from CM077093.1 coordinate 37,310,922, forward strand.
AGAGCCGTTGGTTGGAACCAACGGCTCTTAGAGCCGTTGGTTCCAGCAGCGCGGGCTTTGCCCGGGCTTTTCCAGGCCGGGGCTAAGCCCGGTGACCGGGCTTTGCCCGGCCCGGCCCGGGCCGGGCACCGGGCCGGGCAGTGGCTTTGGACTGGGGCCCGCAAGGGCCCCATGGCCCGGCCTGGGCCCGAACCGGGCTTGGCCCGGGACCGGGCCTACCGGGCTTTTCACCGGGCCGGGCCGGGCCGGCCCGGTGAGCCCGGTTTTTTTGGACACCCCTACACTACACAAGCTTATGACGCAGACTCAATTTAAGAGAGCTGTTTCTAATGAAAAAACTGTTGATGGAATAAAGATGATGAAAAGTGACTATTTCTGAAAAGTAAAGTTTTGCTAAAAAATTTGTTTGTTAAAATAAAGTTTGCAGTGCAGTTCAAGAAACTGTTTTTAAAAACTGATTGACAAAAGTGAAGTTTTCTTCATACACACTCAAACACTTACAACTACACACACTCAGACATGTACAACAAACACATACTCATACACACACATACACATACAACTTGTTGCGGACTAACTCGATGCCCCGGTCGGACCGGATTAACTTGAACCGTCTAAGCCCATGGAGCGGTCGAGCGCGCACACAGTCAATGAAAATGAACAGTGGACACAAGTCGTGATGACGTGGAAAAACCCCTTAAATGGGTAAAAAAACCACGTGACCGGGTCTGTGCCAGTCAAATTCCACTAGCTTTCGGTGATTATAGTATGTTTGGTGAATCGGGGCGACAGACCGCTCCCGTTACAACTTGGGGGGAGAGAGACTATAGCTTCCTGCGGGCAACATGCTACACCGCGGAAGTGACTTAGACGTGAAAATGCGCGGGATGCTTCTGGCGCGTGCGCTTGGGGCGGCGCGCACTTGCTGGCTTCGGATGTCTTCTTCCTTCGGCTTCCTCGAGGTCTTGGGCGTCCTTTTACTGACAACGCACTGGTGGGATGCTTATAGCCGCTGGAAGCAGCTGGTGGTCACTGGCGGCCGCTGGTGGTTCACGGTGAGCGGTGACCGACTTGGTGGAGGAGGCATGAGAGCTCTCACCTGAGGAAGAAGAAGACAACCTGGAGAAGAGAAAAGTGAAGAATGAAGAGGCTTTGGGGGCCCTTTTATAGCCTCCAGGGTATGATCATGACGGACTCCACCACTAAAGTGGTGGGTTAGTGGGTGGTTACCCTCGTGATCGAACGGCAAGGAGAGCATCCCCTTGATCGAACGATGGGGAGGCTACCCACGGTGATGGGCCTCCATGACGGCGGTGGTGGCCGGCCGGGCGGCCGGCCTGGCGGCCGACGCGACAAACATAAAAATCTATAAATGAAGGTGGAACCATGGGGGGGGGCTTTTCTATAAAAAATCTATAAATGAAGGTGGAACTCATCTTTTATAAAAATTATAAATGAAGGTGGTGGGCCATCCATGACCCACTTTTGGAGGAGATCATGGGGGAGCTTTTCTCCTATAAATGAAGGTGAAACTCATCACAACTAAATACACAAACATAAAAATCTACGGGAAAATTGGAGAATTTGAGCTTAGAAAGATTTAACAAACAAGCAAGAAAACAAAGAAGAAAATGGCATGATAGAATTCCTTAATTTTTACACAGGCTTTGTTCTCCTCCACTCTGATCAAATTACTTCTTTCATCTGGAACCAAAACCAGAGATGCAAGAAATAATGAGAAAAAAAATTCATCATTCAAAAAGACGGGAATTTTAATTCTCGCCCTGAATGACAAGAGAAGAAGGTGCTCACCAAGATAATGCTTCTGGTAGATCTCTCAGGGAGACATATTGGGGGATTTTGAAGCTCAAACAAGAGCCAAACGAGATTAAAAAAAGCCATTAGAATGTCAAAAACAAAAAAACACAAAAGGGCTAAATGTCAAAACCCTATGATTTCTTTATGTAAAAAAATAAAACAAATCACATCAAAAATAAAAGAACCAATAGAAACAAGAGTGGGCGATGGATGGAGGGGAGAAGGAAAGGGGAGATAAGAGAATCTAAGTAACAAAGAGCAGAGTCATGCAGATTCGCCCCTTCCGATTCTGGAGTCTTCACATGACGAGAATGGCTCGGCGGAGCGGGTGGTTGTGAGGGACGAATCGCGCTGCGGTGGGAGATTGATCGTGCTGCGGTGGAAGGCGAATCCAAATGCGATGGAAGGTGAATCCTGTGCATGGAAGACGAATCCTACTGCGATGGAAGACGAATCTCTTGCATGGAAGACGAATCGTGCTGCGGTGCGAACGAATAGGAGAAAAGTCATGCAGTTGAAGATGTGCCTATAGATAGCTTATTTTAAAAACTCAGTTTATCCATCAGACCAATCAAACATAGTTTTGTTCAAACCTGTATTTTGGAGCCGCCACATTGAAGGAGACCAGCTCTCTCAAACGCTACCTTAATCTTCTTCTTTCAAATTTAAGGTGCTTAATTCTTATTTAACTTTCAACGAGCTATCTTCAAGTAATGAAAAAAGGTCCTTTTTTTGTAACACCTATATCCATCACATAGCATATAACAGTAGGTCCGGCCGGGACCCGACGCCATATACCACGGACAGACCGGTGGGTTACTCAATGAAACCATTCAACCAATACGCATGTCCTACACAGAGCATCTTGCAGAAGCAATTTATATAGTTGCAACAATAAGAACCCTGCCAACAAGCATGAATGTCCACTAACAGAAAACCCAGTATGAATGAAGTACAAAATACACAAAAGTACTGGCCATATGGCCTTACAAGAGTTTACAATAATTAAACAATGTTTTATAAACTTCGGCTCGCAGGCCGGCCACACATGATTTAAATAAGTAAACAAACAAGGTCTTCGAGGGCCGGCTCAGCAACTTGGGCTTTGACCCGCTATTTGCCGCTCGGCTCCACAGCACCTGCATGCACAAATCACCGTAACAGTGACAAACAAGATTAACGGTCAGCTAAAGCAGATCAAATTATAACGATTCCGCCCCCAAACCGGAGCGACAAAACTTCTTCCCTGCACTTGTTAGCAAAACAAGCAACATAGCGAATAAACATCACATCACAGGTGCACACTCACACGGCCGTACACCCCATGCTCTCAGGGCACTTACTCGGCGAAGCCAGTCCGAACCCAGTCTGGTCCTCGACTCCACCACCACCCCCAGGGCGGCAATCTCATGAGCATTTAGTCCTTTCAGCCGTAGCTTAGACTCGATCTCCAAATCATCGGTAAGTGCCACGTTAACTTTAGGTCTCTTTAGCCGAAATAGATGAAGCGGGTAGGGTTCCACCAGCCCGTTGCTCACCCCGCCATGGCCATTTGGCCTTTGACGCGGGCCAAGCTTCCCCCAGTTCCAACTATCGATAAAACACAGTACATAGCCCCGCTATATACCCGGCTGGCTCCCAGGCCACCGAAATGGCAGAAATGCGTTTCCGCCCAGATTTCCGAGTGCACCTTGGGGTTACTCCCCAAGATTCCCTGATGCATTCTAACGCATAGCAACCTGAAAACAAACAATATGCACGGGGTCTTCTCCGACACAATATGCATTGCAAAACATCACCGATCCAGACCAACATGTCCGGGTAGGCTTCACACACCATGCCTATGTCCGTACTACAATTCCGGACTCTAACGGACTTTACATATCTACCCCAAGGAATACCACAAACTCACCGCACACTCGCGGGAGAGGATTTTCCCATGCAAAAGAAGAAGAGCTTCACATGCTCAAGATGAGAATTGTTACCCTAGCGTTTTTACTTGGTGCCATGGAAATCTATGCGGATGGAAAGAACCGCAATCTCCTTGCCTCCGTGGATCCGAAGTCGGCTTGCGATTTGGAGCTCCGAAGCTCCGCCGGTGACCGGATCTAGCTCTCATTCTTCCTCCTTGCTCTCCCTTCTCTCTAGCTTTTAGAAAGAGAGAACCCAAATGGAAATGAGGGTTTTCAAGCCCTATTCCCGGGTATATCTCATCAAGAACAACCCCCAGTCGTTGGATCTTAAAATGAGGAAACAGACGGCCACAATTCAGCCCAAAAATAGAATTCCTAGGCCGAACACGGGTTGCAACAAGACCGTGTTCAGGGCCGTGTCACCCATTCGCCGTCGAAACCGACGCGTCCCGAAAAGAACACGGACACCCGACACGCCCGTGTCAGGCTTGACACGCCCGTGTCAGCCAGTACACGCCCGTGTCGCTGGGCGTGTTCCCCTAACGACATAGGTCCAAAACAGCCCGAGCACAACACGGCCATGTGACACGCCTGTGTCACATGCCGTGTGCTAGACACGCCCTGGGACACGCCCGTGTCCCAGGCCGTGTAACTGCCTTAGCACAAAACGCCGCACGACCCGAGGAGGACACGGGCATTCGACACGCCCGTGTCAAATTGCACACGCCCGTATCAAACACGAACACGCATGGGCTCAGGTCGTGCGCCCCTCACTCAAAGATCGTTGAGTGTAAGGCTCCGAGTGACTGACACGCCCGTGTCCCAGACCGTGTTCACCCCCCCCCCCGCTGATCGTTGACTCCAAAATCATCCCGAACCCGAGCATGACATGCCCTGGGACACGCCCGTGTCCTAGGCCGTATCACTACTACCTAAACTCAGATTTGGCTCAAAACGCCACCCGTCACCCTTTTGAGTTTCGGGGCGTTACAACTCTCCCCCTCTTAAAAGAATTTCGTCCACGAAATTACCAAAGGAAAAGATAAACAAAACCAAACGCGTTACCTGAGTGAAATAGCTCTGGGTACACCTCCAGCATGGTCTGCTCCCGACCCCAAGAGAGCTCCTCACGACCGCAATTGCCCCAACGGACCTTGACCATCCTGATCTCCTTGTTACGGAGTCACTTAACCTCAAAGTCCTCAATACGAATGGGCTTGACCTTAGTCGTCAACCCTTCGTCCACCGGCACTTGATCAACTGCGATCACCTGCGAAGGCTCTTGCACTGCCTTCCGCAACACTGGTATGCGGAATACGCCGTGTAGACCACTTACTCCACCGATAGCTTTAGACGATAAGCCGCTTCGCCGATCCGCTCCAGACTCTCAAATGGTCCAAGATATTTCGGGCTCAACTTCTCAAGCGTCGTACCTGTTAAACACCCTTGAACAGATTTATCTTCAAATACACCCAACTGCCAACCGCGAACTCCACGTTCGAATGCCTGACATTGTAGTATTTAACTTGACTATCCCGAGCGATCAGCAAATGCTCCCAAACTGGTGCGCACCAATGAAGTAGCGTTTTCAACCTCTTGCTCTTGTACAACCTTGCCCCACTCATTTTTAGCCACAACATCGGTGTGCGACACTTTCTAGCATAAAAGGCCTCGAAGGGCACCATTTGTATGCTCGCTTGGTAGCTATTATTGTACGCACACTCCACCAAATACAGATGATCTTCCAACTGCTTTCTGAAGTCCAGAACGCACATGCGAATCATGTCCTTGATGGTTCTCTTGACCCTCTCGGTCTGCTCATCCGTCTGCGGATGGAAGACTATGATGAACTTCAACTTAGTCCTCAGCATTTGTTGCACCAACCTCCAGCCATTGGACGTGACCCGCCCAACTCGGTCACTCACGATGCTGCGAGGCACACCGTGAAGCTGCACAATCAAATCCACACACAACTTCACCAGTTTCTCCACAGAATCATTCTTCCTATGCAGAATGAAGTGTGGCACTTTTGTTAACCGATCTACGATCACCCAGATGACGTCGTTCCTCTTCTGCGACCTTGGCAAGCCATGCACAAAGTCCATCGATATGCCGTCGAACTTCCATTCCGGAATAGGCAAGGATTTCAAGAATTCTCCAGACTTTTGGCACTCCGCCTTTACCAAGGCGCACGTTTGACACTTAGCCACAAACAGTGCCACGTCCTTCTTGAGCCCTGGCCACCAAAACAGCTTCTTTAGGTCCCGGTACATCTTCATGCTTCCTGGGTGGATTGAGTACTTGGTATTATGAGTCTCGTACATCAACTCCGCCCGTAGATTTCCCCCGCTTGGGACGCACAAACGATGGTCCTTCCTTAATGAAAGAGAAGGGATAGATACGATTGCGGAATTAAAGATTATAGATATTAAGAGAAGAGGACTAGAGCCTAACACAAGTGATGTGCACAGACTCAAGCTAACTGTAATTACAGTTAAGGCTTGGATATCCTAATCAGCAACTAGCAAACCTAGTTATATCTAATCACAGCCACAATTCAAGTAATAAATTAAGCAACCAGACGACACAAGATATTATAGTGGTTCCCCAAACACTGGGTACATCCACTCTTCTACCCACACGGTAGGAATCCACTACAGGTTTTTGATCAGGTGCCCTGCCACCAACAAGATCTGCTGCAGGTAGATCTAGAGACCCTTTAGACTTTTGATCAGGTGTCTAAAAACCAAGCTTTACTTTTGAAGGGAGTAAACAACCCTTTACATGAGGGGGGAAGAGGGTTAAGATGTCTTCTCTATTTTACAATAGATTAGAGAAGCACAAGGCCTCTTCAGAACTCAAGATAGAATACTGTCTTAAAGTTCTGAAGGAAAAGCTTGAAGAAGACTAGAGATCTGGATGGATGTTCTTCTTCAGCTTCCTTCTTCTTCTTCTTCAATATCTCTGAGTGTATCTTCCTGGAACAGGAGCACTCAGGTTGAAGAAGAGCAGAAGAGATAACTTCTCAGTTGGATGAAGATTGCTGAGAGCTGGCTTTGCTGTATTGTATTTCTTCCTTCTGCTAGCAAGCCTTGGTTCTTTCTTCAAAAGAACTCCTTAATATAATGGCAGCAACAACGGCTCTAATATGAGCTTGACTTTTGTCTTCATCTGGAATCTGCAAATATCACAAAGGCAAAACATATCTTGCAGATATATATATCTATATAAAGAGAAAGCTACTGCAGCTGCATTAAATAATCTGATAAAGGATTTAGATAAAGTTACATCAGATAACTCTTTACAGCCAACGGCTATAAAGGACAGCTGTAGATAAAGTAAGTCAGATAATAAGACAAAATACATTGTCAGAAAGAATTGACTTATGCATAAATATAGAAGCAAAGATTGCTTTGAGATATATGCATAAGATCAATTAAATAATCTATAATGAAATATGCTAGGAAATACAGGAAATAAAATACAGAATAAAACGCATATAATATTACAAAAAAAAAGCAGACAGAAAATAGTCGAACGACCTACGACTATAGTCGAACGACCTACAGAGATCATCGACCTAAGCACAGAGATCGTCGACCGACTCAGACAGAAAGTGTCGAGCGAAGCTGACAGAAAACGTCGAGCTTAGCTGACAGAAAACGTCGAGCTTTAGCTCAAAGCTAAAGCGTCGACCGGAGCACAAAGCTAGAGCGGATAGTCGAACTATCAATAGATAGTCGACCTATCACACAGCAGATAGTCGAACTATCTAGACAGATAGTCGACCAGAGCTCGACGATCTAGCAGAACGTCGAGCTGACAGGAGACAGACGATAGTCGATCGGCTGATCGACGATAGTCGATCGGCGTTCGACTATAGTCGAACCAGAATTTCCTTAGCCAGAATTTCACTGGAAAAGAGAATATTCTACAACTAGACTTTGACCATAGATAAATCTTGGGTCAAGAGACTAAAAGGAAAGACTTAACTCAAATCCAAACTAGGGTACCAACAATCTCCCCCTATTTGGGTTAAGTCTTTCAAAAACTAAAATTACAAGAAATAAATAAACTAAACTAAACAACCTAATAAAGATCCTAGCCCAAATCAGAACCAGGGTTCCAATAATCTCTCCCTATTTGGGTGAGGATCCTATTAGCAAAATAATAAATAAATATTGCAAAGCATAAGATATATAAAGAAAAACTTTGCTTAGCTGGCTGCTGCTGGCATTTACAATCTCCCCTTATGTTGATGCAGTACATGTGATTGGAGGAGGCTGAGATGACTTTGAATATTGATTGAGTCATCCAGCTAACTCTTGTAGATAGTACCTGCAGAAAGCTCTGGTAGAGATTGCTCTCTCCTTGAACAAGGGTATGTTAGCAGCAAAAAAATGATATTTGTCCAGCAATTTTAATTAAGATTCTGGATCTGAAAAACAAAATCAGATATCTTCCTTCCTATAGAATATCTTTTCATCAGACGAGATTCAAACTCAGCTGACCAATGCAACTAGAGTAGAGGACTCAATCTAAATGAAATTAGAAAAGGATCTATAAGAAATAGAGTTATCTGACAGAGAATTTCTTTATACAGAAATCTGAATAAAATACTTGAACAACATATCAAACAGATATAATCAGTTATAAGAAAAGAAAATGCTTCCTAATAAATCTGTTCCAAATAATAAAAGGATTTGAAATTATTCTAATTAGTTTATCCTTTTGTTTATAAAACAAATTTATGAAAAAGCAAACTGAGTTCTCAGATTTTAACTCATTAAAATATAAAGAAAACATTTCTCTGAGAAGTGTTGGTTCCTTCTCAGGTTTTGTTAAGTCTTGGCTGCAATATTGAATTTCTAATTTAACTGAACTAAAAATAGAATTAGATAATAATACCTGAACCTTTTCAGGTTTTGATTTTCCTTCTGTTAGTTCAGCTTCTGAATTGCTGCATGAAGCATTTATGGTCATTATGCAAAATTGTTTGGCCCTTGCTTCCTCCTCTACATCTTCAAATGATGATTCATCATCTGAGACATCCCAGACAACATCTAGGGATGTTGATTCTCCTTCAGATGAGATGATGTGGCTTCCTTCTGATATTGCGTCCAAGGGTTCAGAAGCCATTTGATGAAGGGACAGCCAAATCTCCTTAGCTGATGAACATTCAGCAATCTCTTGAAAAATGTCATCAGACATTGATTCTGCAAGTATGTTCATTGCTCTGGCATCAGCTAGCCTGACACTTTTTGTTGTTGTTGCCGAAGTAGGGAGACCTGTCAAAATAGACAAAAAAAATTTCATCATCAAAAGAGTTCATATATAATTTGACTCTTGTCTTCCAGATGCTGAACTCAGCTAAGTTGTAAGCTGGAGGTCTGGTGCTAAAATAATCATTGTACTGGGCCATGAAAGTGAAAGTGAATATCTATAATCCTTGGTATCTATCAGGATCTTGTGACTCAGGTGTTAGCCTGTACAGTCAGACAACCTCCCTCTGATACCAATTGAAAGAGAAGGGATAGATACGATTGCGGAATTAAAGATTATAGATATTAAGAGAAGAGGACTAGAGCCTAACACAAGTGATGTGCACAGACTCAAGCTAACTGTAATTACAGTTAAGGCTTGGATATCCTAATCAGCAACTAGCAAACCTAGTTATATCTAATCACAGCCACAATGCAAATAATAAATTAAGCAACCAGACGACACAAGATATTATAGTGGTTCCCCAAACACTGGGTACATCCACTCTTCTACCCACACGGTAGGAATCCACTACAGGTTTTTGATCAGGTGCCCTGCCACCAACAAGATCTGCTGCAGGTAGATCTAGAGACCCTTTAGACTTTTGATCAGGTGTCTAAAAACCAAGCTTTACTTTTGAAGGGAGTAAACAACCCTTTACAGGAGGGGGGAAGAGGGTTAGGATGTCTTCTCTATTTTACAATAGATTAGAGAAGCACAAGGCCTCTTCAGAACTCAAGACATAATACTTTCTTGAAGTTCTGAAGGAAAAGCTTGAAGAAGACTAGAGATCTGGATGGATGTTCTTCTTCAGCTTCCTTCTTCTTCTTCTTCTTCAATATCTCTGAGTGTATCTTCCTGGAACAGGAGCACTCAGGTTGAAGAAGAGCAGAAGAGATAACTTCTCAGTTGGATGAAGATTGCTGAGAGCTGGCTTTGCTGTATGGTATTTCTTCCTTCTGCTAGCAAGCCTTGGTTCTTTCTTCAAAAGAACTCCTTAATATAATGGCAGCAGCAACGGCACTAATATGAGCTTGACTTTTGTCTTCATCTGGAATCTGCAAATATCACAAAGGCAAAACATATCTTGCAGATATATATATCTATATAAAGAGAAAGCTACTGCAGCTGCATTAAATAATCTGATAAAGGATTTAGATAAAGTTACATCAGATAACTCTTTACAACCAACGGCTATAAAGGACAGCTGTAGATAAAGTAAGTCAGATAATAAGACAAAATACATTGTCAGAAAGAATTGACTTATGCATAAATATAGAAGCAAAGATTGCTTTGAGATATATGCATAAGATCAATTAAATAATCTATAATGAAATATGCTAGGAAATACAGGAAATAAAATACAGAATAAAACGCATATAATATTACAAAAAAAAGCAGACAAAAAATAGTCGAACGACCTACGACTATAGTCGAATGACCTACGGAGATCGTCGACCTAAGCATAGAGATCGTCGACCGACTCAGACAGAAAGCGTCGAGCAAAGCTGACAGAAAACGTTGAGCTTAGCTGACAGAAAACGTCGAGCTTTAGCTCAAAGCTAAAGCGTCGACCGGAGCACAAAGCTAGAGTGGATAGTCGAACTATCAATAGATAGTCGACCTATCACACAGCAGATAGTCGAACTATCTAGACAGATAGTCGACCAGAGCTCGACGATCTAGCAGAACGTCGAGCTGACAGGAGACAGACGATAGTCGATCGGCTGATCGACGATAGTCGATCGGCGTTCGACTATAGTCGAACCAGAATTTCCTTAGCCAGAATTTCACTGGAAAAGAGAATATTCTACAACTAGACTTTGACCATAGATAAATCTTGGGTCAAGAGACTAAAAGGAAAGACTTAACTCAAATCCAAACTAGGGTACCAACACTTAACATCCCATCCTCAACTAAAAACTGGGAATTTGACCCGTCCAACGCTGCATCCATAAGCTCCTTCATGCTACCATCAAACTCCAATGCCTGCCGAACGCGATCAGTCAGGTCATACTGAACTTCCGTCCAGTTCAACAATGCTTTAGCGCTAGTCTGCTTGTCCACACAATAGATTTCCAACGCCTCCAACTCCTGAACTAGCCCCTCATCATGAACCGACAACCAGTTGGCTTGGGCGGGAGCCCTGCGAATAAACGCATCCGCAACTGCATTGCCCTTCTCGGGTACATAATGAATCTTGAACGTGTAGTCCCCCAGGAACTCCATCCATCTCCGATGCCTCATGTTGAGCTCCTTCTGATCCAACAGGTACTTCAGGCTCTTGTGGTCGGTATAAATATCGACCCTTACGCCGTACAAGTAGTGTCTCCATAGCTTAAGCGCAAATATTACGGCCGCCAACTCCAAGTCGTGGACCGAATAATTCCTTTCGTGCACTTAGAGCTGACTCGAACCATATTCTATAACACTTCCATGCTGCAGCAGCATGCTGCCCAAAACCACTACCTGAGGCATCACTATAAGGCTCGAAGCCATCGGTCCCACTTGGCGAACTTAGCACTGGAGTCGTGGTCAACTGACTCTTCAACTCCTCAAACGCTTGCACGCACTCCTGCGTCCATAAGAACTTCTGATCCTTCCTTGCCAACTTCGTGAGAGGTAGCTCCATCCGTGAGAAGTTCTCTACGAAGCGCCTGTAGTAGCCGGTCAGCCCCAGAGAACTCTGGTCTTCCGCTTCCGAACGCAACACAAGCCACTCGCGTATCATAACTATCTTTGCTGGATCCACTACAACACCCACTCTACAAACTTTATGACCGAGGGACGCTACCTAAGATAACCCCAAAATTCGTGTTTGGAGAACTAGACATATAATTGATTCCTCTTTAGCATTTCCCCCACCAAAAGCAGATGCTTGAAGTGATTCTCTTGCTCTGCGAGCACACCAATACGTCGTCAATGAAGACGACCACAAAATGGTCTAAGTACACCCTTAACGATCTGTTCATCAAATCCATGAACACTGACGGCGCATTAGTCGGCCCGAACGGCACGACGGTAAACTCGAAATGTCCATACCTTACGCCGAGCTGTCTTTGGGACATCGCTTTCTCTTATCCTCAACTGATGGTAACCGGACTTAAGGTCCACTTTTAAGTATACCGATGACCCGACCAACTAATCAAAAGGTCATCCACTCTTGGGATCTCGTACTTGCTCTTTTCCAGTAACTTGTTCAGTTTCCCATAATCGATACCGAGTCGCAACCTTCCATCCTTTTTCTTAACAATGAGGGCCGACACGCTCCAAGGCGACGAACTTGGACGCATATAACCTTGCTCCATCAACTCTTCCAATTGAGCCTTTAGCTCCGACTTCTCCTTAGGCGTTAACCGATATGGAGAGCGTGGCACAGGTTTGACACCTGGCACTAGCTCAAACATGCAGTCAATCTCTCGCTATGGTGAGACTCCAGGGAGACCATCAGGGAAACACATCAGGATATTTAGATACCCCCGAGATACTATCCGATGTAGGCCTAGGCTTCGAAGCCTCCCATGGTGGCAATAACGACGCTAGCAAGTCAAACTCCTGACTCCCAAACCGTAACCTTGCGACACAGACACTCTCTCTCTCTCCGCACATAGAACAACCATTAGGCAACAAGACATCCAAATTGCCCCTTACCATCGAAGGAGATTCTCCGATGTGAAATACTAAACCTTTGGACAAAAGGAGTGTGAAGTGCCCATATCGAAACTATGCCCTTGCTGGGTGACCAAAAGTCCAAAACAAAGCCTAGAACTTCCAATCCTAAGCTAGCACACATAATGTAACAGGTATAAGAAGTTAAATTGTTATCAATTAAACCATACCTGACAACCTGACGGTCGTCCACAAGACCTCCTGCTGACCAAGGATGTCCACCCTCGGTTGGGACGGAGTATACAGTGATGCGGTGGAATCCACCACCTTGCCCTCTCCTCAGATGTTGCCCCCGACTTCTTCTCGGACATTGGGCATCCACTCCGACAATCCCGGGCATAGTGTCCCGGCTTTCCACAGTTATAACATGCACCCGAGTTTTGGCCTGCATTCGCTCCGGATGCGCCAGAGGAAGGGACTAGACCCAACATCCTAGCCTTCTTGTACCACCTATGGTACCCAGATTTTGAGGTTGGCATTTTGAACACCATCTCCTTTGCACTAGAGTCTTCAACTGCTCTTGCCATAGCTTTCAATGTCTTTTGAGCACCCTCCCGACAACCTCGGGCAAAGTGCCCTTTCTTTCCAAAAGAATGACAACTGTAAGTAGCCTGGCTAGTAGATGATCTAGCCTCTTTTCTCAGAGTCCTGCGGTAGGCAGTCCTTATAGGATCTGCAGGGTTTGGTACCCTATTCACAGGCATTTGGTAAGTTTTCTCCAACTCTACTTCCAAAGTTCTGGCCGACTCCACCAAGGATCGGAATCCCAATAGCTTTGGTCCTAGCAGTAGGATGTGCAACTCGCTGTGTAGACCATTATAAAATCTATCGACTATAGACTGCTCGCTTTCCCATTCAAAGCCTGGATAGCGCCTTATCATAAGGAACGTTTGTAAGTAATCGTCAACTGAGTGCGCTCCCTGCAACACAATCATGTTCATTTGCTGCCCTAAAGGGCCTCTACATGTCATTTGCTCCATCACACCGCCCGATGTTGGGGCCATCTCAGGGACAGAGGGTTGCACATTTCTTCGATATTGTGCGTTGGTCACAGCGAACACCGCTTCAACTACCCTTCTTATGGTTTCAAAAGAAGTAGGAGTCTCAGGCACGTCGCTTGGTGCAGTACTTTTCTCAGAAAGTGTGCGTTCAGGCTGTCACGCGCCACTCCCGGACACCTATAGTCATACAAAACACCGATAAGAGATCAAACAACATTGCAAAATGCAATTATAGAAACACGCAGGTTCCTCAAACATGTGTATTTTCATTCCTAAGTGGACATTCATGGGTTCGTTTCATGTTATAACGATGACGCACACACATGTGCTCACCACCCCTTAAAGTGAATTCATCCACGAATTCATTTAAGCTTGACCGAAACCGGTAGTCTGATACCAAATTGTAACACCCATATCCGTCACATAGCATATAACAGTAGGTCCGGCCGGGGCCCGACGCCATATACCACGGACAGACCGGTGGGTTACTCAATGAAACCATTCAACCAATACGCATGTCCTACACAGAGCATCTAGCGGAAGCAATTTATTAAGTTGCAACAATAAGAACCATGCCAACAAGCATGAATGTCCACTAACAGAAAACCCAGTAGGAATGAAGTACAAAATACACAAAAGTACTGGCCTTATGGCCTTACAAGAGTTTACAATAATACAACAGTGTCTTACAAACTTCGGCTCACAGGCCGGCCACACATGATTTAAATAAGTAAACAAACAAGGCCTTCAAGGGCCGACTCAGCAACTTGGGCTTGCCCCGCTATTTGCCGCTCGGCTCCGCAGCACCTGCACGCACAAATCACCGCAACGGTGGCAAACAAGAATAACGGTCAGCTAAAGCTGACCAAATTATAACGATTACGCCCCCAAACCGGGGCGACAAAGCTTCTTCCCTGCACTTGTTAGCAAAACAAGCAACATAGCGAATAAACATCACATCACAGGTGCACACTCACACGGCCGTATACCCCGTGCTCTCAGGGCACTTACTCGACGAAGCCAGTCCGAACCCAGTCCGGTCCTCGACTCCACCACCACCCCCAGGGCGGCAATCTCGTGAGCATTTAGTCCTTTCAGTCGTAGCCTAGACTCGATCTCCAAATCATCAGTAAGTGCCACGTTAACTTTAGGTCTCTTTAACCGAAACAGATGGAGCAGGTAGGGTTCCACCAGCCCGTTGGTCACCCCGCCATGGCTATTTGGCCTTTGATGCGGGCTAAGCTTCCCCCAGTCCCAACTATCGATAAAACATGGTACATAGCCCCGCTATATACCTGGATGGCTCCCAGGACACCGAAATGACAGAAATGCGTTTCCGCCCAGATTTCCGGGTGCACCTTAGGGTTACTCCCCAAGATTCCCTGATGCATTCTAACGCATAGCAACCCGAAAACAAACAATACGCACGGGGTCTTCTCCGGCACAATATGCATAGCAAAACATCACCGATCCAGATCAACATGTATGGGTAGGATTCACACACCATGCCTATGTACGTACTACGATTCCGGACTCTAACAAGGGGGACTTTACATATCTACCCCAAGGAATACCGCAAACTCACCGCACGCTCGCGGGAGAGGGTTTTCCCATGCAAAAGAAGAAGAGCTTCACATGCTCAAGATGAGAATCGTTACCCTAGCATTTTTCCTTGGTGCCATGAAAATCTATGCGGATGGAAAGCACCGCAATCTCCTTGCCTCTGCGGATCCGAAGTCGGCTCGCGATTTGGAGCTCTGAAGCTTCGCCGGTGACCGGATCTAGCTCTCCTTCTTCCTCCTTGCTCTCCCTTCTCTCTAGCTTTTAGAATGAGAGAACCCAAATGGAAATGAGGGTTTTCAAGCCCTATTCCCGGGTATATCTTATCAAGAACAGCCCTCAGCCGTTGGATCCCAAAATGAGGAAAACGGACGGCCACGATTTAGCCCAAAATTAGAATTCCTGGGCCGAACGCGGGTTGCAACACGGCCGTGTTCAGGGCCGTGTCACCCATTCGCCGTCGAAACCGACGCGCCCCGAAAAGAACACGGGCACCCGACACGCCCGTGTCAGCGAGTACACGCCCATGTCGCTGGGCGTGTTCCCCCAACGACACAGGTCTAAAAAAGCCCGAGCACAACCGGCCATGTGACACGCCCGTGTCACATGCCGTGTGCTAGACACGCCCGTGTCCCAGGCCGTGTAACTGCCTTAGCACAAAACGCCGCACGACCCGAGGAGGACACGGGCATTCGACACGCCCGTATCGAATTGCACACGCCCGTGTCGAACCCGAACATGCCTGGGCTCAGGCCGTGCGCCCTCACTCAACGATCGTTGAGTGTAAGGCTCCGAGTGACTGACACGCCCTGGGACACGCCCGTGTCCCAGGCCGTGTTCATCCCCCCTCCCGATCGTTGACTCCAAAATCATCGATCACGCGACCAACGCCGAACCCGAGCACGACACGCCATGGGACACGCCCGTGTCCCATGCCGTGTCACCACTACCAAAACTCAGATTTGGCTCAAAACGCCACACATCACCCTTTTGAGTTTCGGGGAGTTACATTTTTACTGTTGACAGAATTGGAATTCGGTTGAATTCCATAGGGATTCAATTTTGTCTAAACCTTCTCCTCCTCGATTCTTATCTCCCAAGGTATTTTTTTTCCAATTTGATCCTCTTCACTCGCAAGCCTCTTCTTCGGTTCCATCTTGCTTCCGTCGTCCATCTCTCTTGCTCCTCATCCATCTCGCTCCTGTCATTCCCCATTCGTCTCAACAATGCTTGCATCCATGGCTCATTATCTTCTCCATCTCCGATTGAATGCGCTTCATGGAGAGCACGATCAGCTTCCCACTAGAAGTGGCGAGGAAACGGTCATGAACGAAAAAATATAGAATCTCAATACAACCTAAAAATATTAGGAGTTGATATTTTTTTCTTATCTCTCATAGTTGTTTATAGAATCTTGATTCAGATTTAGGGTTGTATTAAGATTTTGTTGCCTAATCAAAGCAATTCTTTTGCTTGTTCCATGATTGAGAGTTTAATCTTCACTGAATTTTTGGTATGAGTGTGATAGATTGATATTTTGGCAAAAAAAACATTTTAACCAATGGAACAGTAGAATAATAAATGACGAATAAGTAAATTATTGATTTATAAAATATTATAATAAACTCATAGCTTTCAATTATTTTTCAATCAATATCATTTAAATTATGAATTTCATTAATTGAATAAAATTTTATAAGTAGTGATATTAGTGGCATGATCATTTTAAGCATTTTATATGTTGAATTTCATCTTATAGAGTGGCGTGCACAAAAAAATCGGTTCTAATCGGTCTGGTTGGAACCGGCCCATTTAGGACCGGCCAGGGACCGGTCCCGGTTAGGACCAATCCGGTCCCGGACCGGTCCCAAGGGGCCCAAGGGGTGCCATTTTTTTCATCAAAGACCGGTCCCAGATCGGGACTGGTAAAAGACCGGTCCCGGACTGGAACCGGTAAAAGACCGGTCTTTGATAAAAGACTGATCATTTCAGCTTGCACGCAACATTGTTGAAGTTGCAGGTGACCATCAATGCTTTGGACTGCTTCTTCTCCTCATCATTGAACCGGTTCTCCTCAAGAGGAGAAAATTTGAAAGTTAAAGACCGATTTTTTACACTTGGGCACAATATGGAGGTGGATGAAAAAAGACCGGTTCGGGACCTGTTAGGACCGGTCCTCTAGTCCCAGGCTGTCCTCCTGAAGAGGGGGAAAACCGGTCCCAGGCTGGGACCGGTTTGAGCGCGGGACCGGTCCGAGACTAGTAGACCAAAAGACTGGTCTTTTAAAAGACCGGTTCCTGACCGGCCCACCAGTCCTAATGTGTACATGTCAAATAAAAGTTTCAAAAATTCTATCCCTGCCGGATTATAATTTTTTTGAAATCCTATCTTTTTTAAATATATATATATATTTAAACATAATATACATTTTCTTAATATAAAGTTGTTGGGTGAGCTTCCCATCCGATGAAGTGAAAATCACCGCTCGTGCGTAACGAGTTTGTGATTCATTGACATGAGCATGATAAAGAAAGAAAAAAGACAGAAGAAAAGTCGCATAACGGGTGAGTAATTTTGTATTCTTCTCGTGACTCACGCGGCTGCTGACGAGTCAATTATGCCGTCGACAATTCTTTTTCGTATCTAAATTGCGGTCTAACATTTGACGGAAAAGTTAACAAAGGTGGTGAAGAAAACTTACTTATATATATATATGTCAATTATGCCGGATTATAATTTTTTTGAAATCTTACTTAAATACCACCTAGGTCGTCGTGTCCAAAAAGCTTGACCGGGCCGGGCCCGTGCTTTTCACAGACTGGTCTCGACCCGGGCCCAGTTAGAGCTGGGCTCGGGCCCCCTCTCACAGGCAGGGCCTGATTAGGCCCTTCATGCTGACCTGGGCCGGGCCGAGCCCTGGCCGGCCTGAATACAAAAAGGCGGGATTTAATCCCGCCTATGATTAGGCGGGATTTCTGCCTAGCCGGGTGCTTGGCTCAGGCTAGCCCGGCTCCCGGGCTTTACCTGTCCTGAGCAACCGACGAAAATGGGGGCCCAGTAAGGGACCCAAGACCGGGCTTTTTCCGGGCCGGGCCTAGCCGGGCTTTTTCCGGGCCTAGGCTTTTTGCCCACGACTACACCTAAGTACGTAAAAAAGAATAGATTTTTTTAAAAAAATAATCCTATTTTCCAAATCTTAGAGTAGCCCACGTGAATGATTTTGAAAAAGGAGGAAGAATGGTGACATGGAAGGAAATGTCATCACTCAAGCTTCAGCTATAAATGAAGCCATCAGATCTTCGACAGAGCACAAACAAGCAGAGATTCAAGAGCTTAGTCGAGAAGATCTCATCTATTTTAAGCCAAGGTTGCGGCGTGCGAGTGGCCTCAAGGTTGCGGCGTATGTGAAGGAGGAGCGTCGAGGTTGTGGAACTCGTGGAGAAGTGTTGCTGACGCTGAAGTTGGTGTTGTCGGCCTTTGTCGGCCGTGAGAAGGACGACAGTGAATGAAAACTTTGTTCAGGTCAAGGGACAGTTTCGCTACAAACGTTTTATTTGGAGAAGCGCACGTTACGTGCAAAATATATCAGATAAGATTGTGTTGATACGTCTCGGTAATTATTGTGGTAACTTGTATTTATTTGTGTAAATTATTGCGTAGCAAAGTGGGTTAGATCTTTTTTGGATCGAGAAGGGAAAGCCGAAAATATTTTTGCGTGTTTTTATACACATTTTAGTGGAGACTTTTCGGGTTGGACTCAAATCGTCCTGTAGTTTCCACCCAGCTGAGTTTCCACATTAAAAATCTCTTGTGCACTATTTTATTTTATTTTACTTGAATTATTTTTTTTGTTAAATGATCGCGCAGGTGCTCTAGCCGAATTAATTGGTAGGTGGTTAAGTCGAGTTTGCGTGCTCTCAAACTCAACAAGTGATATCAGAGTTATGTTCATTATCAGAGAAATTATCAGGTTAACCTATCTGAGATTTGAGATGAGTCGGTTAGATATTTCAGACTAATTAGTGCGGTAGGTGACGGTCATTGATCTGCTCCCAATCTTCTTTGATTCCTTTCTTTGAAACAATCAGCTCAGAGAACTGAGGTCAGTCCGATCAGTGACAAAACACGATGAAGTCCACTTCAGGTTCAAGCTCCGAGTAAATGGTGAAACTGAATGTCACAAACTACCACTAATGACGCTTACTGATGGAGTATTTCATTTAAAGGATGACATGCTCTCATCTTTGAGAAGATGCCAAATGACATGAATCCAAATAAGTGGAAGACGGAGCATCGAAAGTTATGCAGATTCATCAGACAGTTCGTGGAGCCGAACGTCTACAATCATGTCGCGAGTATCGTTGAGACTAAAATCTTTTAGAAGACTCTAACAACGTTGTATGCCAAGAGTACTGATATCAACAAATTATATTTGTTAAAAAAGCTGGGTGAGTTTTTATATAAAGAGAGATCTCCCATCTAGGATCATGTGAACGAATTCCAAAGCATTATTGACTGCCTCATTGCTATGAAGGTGACATTCGAGGATGCTCCCAGGCAAGTTTAGAAGCGCGGACGGTATCTTGGCGGAACGACGCTCGCCTGGGAGGCCAGCCGCGGGGCTTTGCCGTCGTGCGCAGGAGCGCACAACCATAGGCAGCCGGTCAGGTGGCCGTCCTCGGGCGCATGATCGAGGCGGCGGTTGCCACAACAATTGGGATCATGCATGCAACGGTTTTGGGCGGTTGGCGAGCGGATCACATGGAGATCGGGCACGTGGATCGGGTGCGAGGTGTTTTTCACCATAATTCCCCACTTAAATGGTGGAGATATAGAAATTCCAACTATGCACAACCTAGAATTTCTATAAATTGAGGGAGACCTCATCGAGTTGTATTTGATAAAGCGGTGTAAATAAAGCCCGGCAAAGCTGATCGACTAGGCTCTAGCCCTTGGTTGAAAGTTGGGGGGGGGGGGGGGGGGGGGGGGGGGAACATTTTTGAGTTATTGGGCTCTTCTGCCCAATAGCCTCCCAGCATGCTCGGTTGTGCCAGGCATCAGGTCGGGCCTAGCCGAAAAGAGGGGCCTATTAGGCCTGTGTTCGTGCCCAACTAGGCTTTCAGTTGGCCAAACCTAGGCCTCATTTTTTAGCCCGGTTTTTATTAAGGCCTCTATTTGACTATTTATAGAAATATAGCTCCATGAAAAGAAAAACTATCACACTTGGAGCAGCATTGCACATTTGCATGCACGAAAATATTTTTCCACGAAAAATGCATTATCTAGAGAACGGATCCACGACACGATTAATGTTTTGGATCTTCTTTCTCCCCTTTCTTCAAGAAGAGCTAGTTTTGCTTAGAAAACATTTATACTCCAAATGGATGCCCAATACACAGGTTTTCAAAAAGGGAATTGTTATTGAAACTTCATAAATGAATATTTATAACTCATTGATATTTGTACTTCAAATGAATATTTGTATGGATGTACCCATAATTGTGTACCCATATATAATAATTTTAAGAAAACTAGTTTTTCATCTCATATTTTTATAAATGAACAACCCGATCATTCAAAGATGCAAAGATATAATGTTTCCATACAATTTAAAAGATGCTAAAACTAGGAAAATGAACATTGCATATAACATTTTAATACCTTCAAAATTTTTTTTGTGGAAAATTGATGTGCAAAATTACATTCTAACATATTTGAAAAATTGAAAATTTCAAACAAAGTCAACTCTTTTGAGCTCATGATTAGGTGACCTCTAAACACAATCATAAAACAATGAACATAATAACCACTAATTAACCAACATTAAAACTGATAAAATCATAGCACAAAGCTCGCCAGTTGGAATTTTCAATCCAATGGAAGAATTTGTTTAGTTGCCTGGGCAGTGCAGCTGATCTGGAACGGGAAAAACATACTGATCTGGAACGAAAAAAACAGCTCTTCAAGCCTCTGCACTGACTAATCTGGAAGACAAAAACCATACTTAGAAAGAGGAAAAAAAAGATCTTCAATGAAAATGCAAAAGAAAGAAAGAGAACCATACTTAGAAACATGAAAACAGAGGGAAGGAACAGTGCGACTAATCTGGAACGGGAACCCCCAAAAACAGTTTGCGGCTGTGAAGAAAAAAAAAACCCGAAATTAGAGGGGAACACCTGTAATCAATCCCTGATTAAAGGTTTAATGAAATGAGGCTACGAAAAATACTCATCGGCGAGCGGAATGACTGGAGGGCTGCCACAAAATATGAGGGGCATCAGGCGTTGAGGGAGACAGGAAGCGTCGGCGAGATAATGGGTCGAAGGCTAAGAAGACTACGTCGGGCGTCGAGGGAGAAAGGAAGCGCCGGAGAGGTGCGACTGCTGGAGAGAGAATGTGAGCAGAGAGGCGAGGAATCGATTATGGGGTTCCGCTGCGGGAGATTAGGGCTGAGAGAACTAACATCTGTTAGGTACAAATATCGTGTAGGATTAGGGAAGAAAAAACACTAAAATTGTATTATTTTGGGTTTGAATATCCAATTGTGAGACATGAATAACAATTCCCTTCAAAGATGTATATTTCTAGTAATGTTCTAAGCTAATTTCTTTTAAATGACTGGCAATACAATCATAAATTTAAGAAAAATTCAAAAATATTTAAATTAGAAATCAAGTTGAGCAATTTACGAGCATTTATGAATATACCCATTTTACAAAAAATTAAAGTTCAAACACTCAAAATCAAAACATGCACATTTTAAACCACTCCCACCAAAAACTTAACTAAATGGTTCAAGAATAGAAGTTTTAGGTGCACCTGGCGAACAAATCCGTCGGCCGGTATAGTTTTGGGCAATTTTACAAGCAAACCACTAATAGCTATGTGCAGACTTTACTAGTGCAAATCAAAAAAATTATAAATGTAGACCGAATCCTTCTGTCAGCAGGCCAATAACACAAAACCGCTGATATCTTTTAGTAACATTACACAACATTACAAAAGTCAAATGCCCCCACTAAATTACACTGCAAAAGTCCATAGAAGTTAAACACAACCCACTCTTACCACAACATGTTGTCAATAATCAAAAACGAATAAAATGAATATCCACAGTTTACACGAAAAATCTCGTCCTTCGCATAACCGTTTCAGAAACAGAAACCAATGGCGCAAACAAGAGCTACAGCGTACTGCGACGCCTTCATCTCCTCCGACCCGGGGCAGCTAATTTCACTGATCCACTTCGCCCATCTGTGGCGGGCAGGATGAGATCACGTTAATTATAAGGTAATTAGGGGCGATTATGCAGCTAATATGATTCCATTAACGCCCGGTTTTTGGCCTTTTCATTCCGCTGCTGTTGAACGGGGAGACGCTCCCGCTCGGAAGAGGGCTGGAGACGCTCCCGCTCGGAAGAGGGCTGTCTTCTCTCAGGCCTGAGTTCAGCATGGCGAGCTCGCGAAGCTGCTGCCTCTTGTAGAAATCTTGGGACTCGTCCTGTGATAGAGAAAAAAAAGATGATTTGAGTTGGAACCATTAACAATTAACAAGGATGTGAATCCGTTGAGCCTTTTGCACCTAGGGTTAAGTTTTTTAGAATGAATAGGAGTTTGATGTGTCTGGGTCAGGACCACATTAGATCCCCCCCTCTAGCAGGTGGTATCTGGTATCAGAGACAATGGTTAGTTTGAGATCAAATATGTTCATGCAGTTTGTGATCTCACCGCCTTTAACTATTGTTGGGCGAGTTTTCAAGAGCGGGCGATTCCTACAACGGCTTTTGAGTTTGGTATAGGTGTGTATAGTATGATACTCATGATGTTTAGAGAAGATTTCTCTTGCATAAAGTATTATTCATTGAAAAGAAAGAATGAAGTTGGGTAAATCTCTATGATAACAGGAGACCGGTTAATGCAAGTCCAATTTGGACAGGAGAAAAGAGTCTCGTGAACACAGGCACCATTTGGCACTGTGGTGGTTATGAACCGTTGTTCGTGAAGGCCCAACCTCACTTATGGAACTTCATATTCTTTTATGTTCAAAACTAGTTCTCTTTTCTTAGTAGCGATCATGACCGTTGTCATGCCAAACATACATTCTATGACGGTGGCGTTTTGGTCCAAACTCACCAGAGCAAAATCACCGCGCCAAACGAAGCTAGACTTAGCGAGCAGAATCCAAGTTAAATAGCTTGGTTACTCGGAATGAGAAAAACATACTGCCTTTATGAATTTTATCAAAGACCTTCCCCGGGAGTTTGCATAATTACAGGAACCTCCCCTCTATCTTTGAAAATTACAAAGATCTCTTGTATGAGTTTGACCTATTTACAAACTCCCCCTTCTGTTAGAATTATGGATGGAAAGCAATAAAATAAACCAAAATATTTTCCGACATTTCATGTTTACTCTTTGTAATAACTCAAAAATAGAAGGGATGTGCTTGTAATGTTTTTACATTATACATGCTTGTGTTCATAATATTTTCACACTGTCAATGGGTCAATTATAATATAATTTTACAAATTACAATAAAAAACTTGGTATTAGTTTTTTTAATGCTCGTGAAGAATGTTTATACATATATATAAATGTTTATACAGTTGAAGTCAAATCAGTACTCGTCATTTTTTTAACTTCGATGCAAATTATATTTTTTTATATTTCATATCACAATAACCGAACTGTTCAATGTAATCACAATTTATATACACATGTGTATGTATTTTGTTCAACAGATAAATTTTAGCTTACAACATATGATTTTTTTTACTTCACTTCACATCTTTTAAATCAAGAGCCTAAGCTCCAAGAATTTGAAAATAATCTACTCTGTTTTTGCCTTGAGCAATGCAAGATCTCATATATAGCTCTCACTCTCTCAGAGAGGAACATTTTTAGATTACCTATCTAAATAAATTAATGAAGGAAAGTTGAGAATAAATGCTAGATGATGAGCTTATATGCCTTAACTTAAAATTCGTATGCTTATCAATGAATATAAAGCAAAGATTTGAAATATGTATTATCTAAAAAAGAGAAATTAAAAAAAAAGAACATGTTTTTGTTCTTCGCAAAAAATGTTAATGATATAGATGAACCGGGACAGAACAAAATATCTAAACTGTGATACATTTGAGCTATCAAGAGTCGAATTTAGCAAAGAATTTATTTTATTCAAACTACAAAGAGTCGAATTTACGCACTCAATTTATACGAGTTCTTATGCATCTGTATATAAATTGAGATACATTTGAGCTATAGTGAATTTTTGGCTGAGATCGAATATGCCACATCTAAAAGAGTAGTTCACTGAGTTCAAGTGTGATAAATTTGAAGCGATCATAAATATTAACATACTGTAACGTGTGCGCGTATGATTATTATTGGTTTATTTCTTATTTTTAACATGTATGCTTTAGGGAAATGACAAGTGAGTGCACCCCCACTCCCTATATAAAAAGGTGGCTTGGAAGTTAGGTCTATGCTTTTATTTTTTAGGTTTGAGATCTCTCATTTGGATAGGGGTTTCTAAAAGGAACCATTCTCCTGAAGTTGAGCACGAGCATATCTCGTGATTGTATCCAGTTATTTCATTTAGTGCAAGTGTTTTCTCGTGATTGTATCCAGATGGTACCCTCCCTCCCAGATCACGTCGCCCGCTAGATCAAGCATTTCATCGACCACACGCCTTCATCGCATCACCTCGCCGCAGTATCCAGACCTCGCCGTACTATCCAGACCTCGCTGATGCCTGGGACATCTGCACCGACAGACACCAACAGATCCAGACGAGCAGTTTTCCTCTTCCCGACCTGCGGCATCTGTGGCAACAGATCCAAACCTGCAACGTATCCAGACGAGCTGTATCCAGACCTGTGTCGTCTGTGCCGACATGTCTTCTTCCCAGCTCTCCTCGCCGCCAGATCCAGTCAGCTCTTGCGCTATAACGTCCGTAATTTTAAACCCTCCCCGCTCACCCGACGGTTACCAAAACCACTCCAGCCGCCCGGTTTTAGGCCCCTACCCTATTTAATTTCCGTAAATCTTTCTTCCCGTAACCCGACTCCCGCATTTCCGCAGTTCCTTCTTCCGGAAGCCGACGACGTCGACATTAGGTTTTCCCCCTCCCTCGCCTCCAAGTCGTACGCCAAGACCCTTGCCCCCTTCTCTCACTCAGCCGAAGACTCCCACTCCAGTCGTAGCCGACGAGCTTTTCCAGGTAGGGTTTCACCGCCGACCGAAAATTGTTCCCGTTTTTCCCGTACAGAAATGGTAGCGGCTCTCTCTCGACTCCCCTCGATTTAAGCTTGTGGTTGATAGCCCTCTTTTTCCATTTCCATTCGGGTGTGGGTGGATACAATTTGGTAAATATTTGTATTAGCAAGACAAGTTAGAGGGAAACATGTCGCCGCGTCAGGTGTACGAGCGCCGCAACCCCGCGGTAAGAAATTCTTATTCTTCCTGACTAAACATATCAGATAGCATGTATAATAATGTTTAGTATAATTTAGTAAAATCGATACGAGTGTAGGAAATTTTTACTATCAATAGAGAATGCTAGTGCAATTATTGTGAAGCTAGTATATGCAGTATGTGTTAACTTTTAATAAGTCCCAAACAGTTAAACCATACGAACAATATAGTCATTCGGTTAGATTGACGAGCAGGAAGCATTAAAGTTAGAAATGCGGTTCTAGTCATCTTAAACCAATTTGGTGAATCGCCTTAACCATATGCACATGTTCACAAGCAGAGTAGCATTAGACAAAAAATGTTGTGTAGGCACGGTGAAGATCTTCTCCCGTGTTTGATAGAGGCGCATTATCATTATCGTGGGTGGTAGTATACCCTATGAGTCAAATTGTTTGGAGGATGTATCCCGTTTTAGAAATTAGTAGATTCAAGTCTGTCTTCGTGAGACACTAGAACACTTGAGTTCGTTAGTAAGACTCGGATCGTTAGACTAGTATTGCGCGTTAGGAGCGACTCAGCCTGGAACTCTGTCGAAGAACAACCATAAGTGAAATTAGAACTCAAGTTTAGATCGAACCTTCGAAACTCCTAGATAACCAAAGTATTTGAAACTTGAGTAAACGTCATAGTTTATGAGTAATTAAAACAGTCATTTATTTTGCTAGTTTTATTTTAGAAAACCATGGACAGTACACTAGCATACAGTTTTTCTTACAGCACAAGTATTTTCAAAGCATGCATACTTCTCTTCTAAAACAATTTTAGTGTCACTAGGAGGAATAGTTTTTCTTACTCTCCCTTTGGGCTGACCCATGTTTGGGCATGTTTTTACAGGGGACCCAGGTGAGAAACTGCGCCTAGGATGAGCGTGATTATCGAGTCGCTCTTATAGTTTGTTACCTTTTAGTTGTTGTTTTACTTCTAGTACCATATTGTTTAGTTTTGAATACATGTAATATTAATGTTTAAGAATTTGTATATGTACAAGACTGTGTAATTTTTAAGATATTCAATGGTTTGTTTCTTTTCTATCTAGTGGCTCTGTGAATTCATCTTGTTGAGGTAAAATTTTACCCTTATATGCAACTTCCGCTTTAATCTTTCATTTCAGTTTTTTTCATTTATGCTTGTTATGTACTAATTTTAATACTGTTTCTTAGTTGACATCTTATCGTTGGACTCGACCGGACGGCTGATGGGTTGTTAAACTAGGTTGGGGTGTTACATGCACTCTCTCTCGACCCTCCAACACTTATGCCCTTTTCTTCTTACGCCAAAGGGTTACCAATCGATGTAATCCCACGTGGAGGCTCTCGAACACGCCCTCACCACCATAACTCTCGTCTCAAGACCCAAGCCGAGCAGTTCACTTCGATCATGACCATGCTCTACAACTTGCAACCCGGCCAAAGTCCCCCCCCTCTCGCCTCTACCTTGGGATCCCCCAACATATTATCCCGCGAAGAACCCGCACTGACAGGATTGCCTACTCCGTAACTCTCACGCCTCACCATTCCCACATTCAACGAGACTGACCCCATAAGTTGGATTGCCCGTATTGAGCAATTTTTTGACATTCATCGGAATCCTCATACGCAGCAGGTCTCCACATCAATTATCAGCATGGAAGGGCCTGCTGGCTCCGCCAGCCCTCTCCCGGCCTCACCTGGACAACTCTCACGTAGGTCCTCATTCAAGGGGTATGATCGCCTCTACTCCAGCTTCATGATCGAGCGCCTATGTAGAGTCTGTCAGACCAGTTCCATTGACTGGTACATTGATGCATTTATTGAGTTGGTCACTCATGTTCTATGTCTTCCTCCCGACCATTACTTGTCCTAGCTCATGCAGGGCTTACAACCCCACATCTGAGCCTGCCTCTGCACCCTGCAACCGTTAACTGTCCGTCAAGCCATGAACCTCTCCCCACTAATAGAAGCCAACTTCCTGGCGACATCTGGGACCCTCCTTTCCCATCGACTCCTTCCAAACCTTCCTACCAATCATATTTTCTTCCCCCGTCCAAACTTCCACCACCACCACCTCCTCTAACTCAGGGAACCATTATGGGTCCACGAAACAACCGCCATATCCCTACTCACCGCCTGTCTAATAAAAAGTACAATGGCTTGCGGAGCAAAGGTTTGTGCTACAGTAGCAAGCAGTCTTACTTGCCTAATCACAATTGTTCTGTCAAGGAATTCTGAGCCCTCATCGAGGATGACATAGACGAGATAGGCATGACTGACTTTGACGCCCTTATGATCACAGATGTGCCGCCGGGCGGGGCTTCGGGCACCACTGCGACAGCCCACCAGCGGGCACATCACTACTAGATGGCGGGCAACACTTTGACCTTGGGGTCAAGGTCCATTTTCTGGAGGGATGTATTTTTATGCGTGCACGTATTATTATTAGTGGATTTCCTATTTTTAAATTGCATGCTTTAGGGAAATGACATGTGAGCCCCCCTCCCAATATAAGGAGGTGGCTAGAAAGTTATGTTTATGTTTTTTATATTTTAGATTTGAGATCTCTCATTTGGAGAGGAGCTTCTAGGAGGAACCAGCCTCCTGAAGTTGGACACGAGCATATCTCGTGACTGTATCCAGTTATTTCGTTTAGTGCAAGTGTTTTCTCCTACATGTAACACATACATTATGATTACCAACTACAATTATGCTCAAGTTTAACTTGAAATAACTAATGTAATGTTACAAAGTTAAATACAATTACAAGTTTAACTTGAAATAACTAATGTAATGTTTCAAAGTTAAATACAATTACACAATTTTGATCTAATTAGCAAGGTATTCATCAACAAAATAAATTCCTGCAAAACTGAGACTAAATAATTTTAGCAACAATTTTCTTACTATTTTGTAAGGATTATGAACATGGATCTTTTTTGCTATGTAGTAACGATTAATTAATGAATCGCCAATTTTTTTGTTAGAATAATATATTTCTAGAAGTGGCAGATGCCAGCTTAGTTCTAAATATTTATTATAAAACTAAAACAGTCCGATTAACATTCTTACCATTCGGTAGATTCAATTTGACTTAGTTTGAAGGGAAATTAATATTTCATGCTAAATATGCTATTAATTACCAAGAAATTATCTTCACTTTATAATTTTACTTGCTAATTGAAGTTTTTCTTGTCGTGTAAGTATATACACTCTTCATGAGTATAAAAATATTTGATACTACAGATTCATATTGCAATTTGCAAAATTATGTTATAATTGACCTCTCAACAAATAAAAATATTACTAACACACCTCTGCATAACGTAAAAACATTACAAATACAGCCATTCAATTTTGAGCTATTACAAAAGATAAACTTGGAACATCAAAAAGTATCTTAGCAGATTTATCATTTCTGTCCATAATTCTAATGGAAGGAGAGTCTGTAAATAGACGAAACTAATAGTGGATGTCTTTATAATTTCCAAAGATAAAGGGGAGATCACTGTAATTATGCAAAGTCCCAAGGGACGTCTATACATATACATAGAGAGAGATGGAACCCTCATAGACTGACAGTGAAACTGGGAGAGGCGGTGCAGCCACATAAGCCATTTTGGGACTGTTGAGTTCTGCCCACCCCTTTTTTATTTAATTAATTATTGAAGTGTAATTAAATAATTAAAAATAATTTTGCACTTTATTTAGTAAATTAATCTATTGAGTAATAAACTAATTACAAAGAGAGCCAGCTGGCATTCGACTTGAAGAAATCAAGATAAAATGCAGGCAGAGCGTGTTGGCATGTGGCTTGAAGAAATCAGGAGAAGCAGAAGTTGGAGAAGACATGAGGTTTGAAGAATGTTGGGCTCCAAGGAACACTGGGAAAAAACACAATGCACCTTCCTTTGATGGATGGACTGGGAGGGCTCCGAGATGGACGGGCATGGTCCGAAAGTTGATGTGCGGCGTCACTTGGATCAACAAAGCTGGGAGGAATAAGGGGAGATTGAAGCCTGCATGGTGGAAATCAACGCTCAAGGAAACTAGGAGGGTTCGGTTGCTTCTGCCGATATTTGCTTCAACATTGTAGCCAACAAATGGCATCGTGCGGCGAAAGAAGCAGGGATCTAGAAATGGATGACTTAGCAGTTGTTAGCGGGGATACTGGGGATGCTCGTAAATCTAGAAAACTGAGCTGCTGCCAACGGCTGGTGATTGACCAGGCTTTGACCGAAAAAGAGAACTTGCAACAATCCTTGTTTTGGAGAACGGACATGTAGCAAAAAAATTTGTGTGTACCCCGGGGAAGGAATTTCTGAGACCAATATGTTACGGGCCTCTTGTAATGTAGTCGGAGCCCGTCGGAGAGGTGGCCGAAGGTGCGAGGGTGGCAGGGATACAAGGGGCTTGTCCAATGGGAGCCTAGATCAACCTAAAAGATGTGATGAAGGATCTTAGCTCAACCTCACGATGTCATATAATGAGGATTGTTTAGGGTTAGCAGAGAAAAGACAAAGAGAGAACTAAGAAGAGGGAAAAGGAGAATACCTCATACTTACGTACTATGACCCAAGGAGGTATTTAAATATAGGATATACGACACATTTGCGAATAAGTCCATATACTCGAACTAATTTACAAAATACCCCGACATAAAATAAAATACACGACGTGTCTATGACACCTAAACGATGCTTTAATTAACAACATACTAAATAACAAATACTGAGGTCATAACAAGCATCCACTCCAAGACATGATAATTTCATTTACAAAGAATAATAATGGACTCCCAAAAGAAATTAGAACTCAAATAATGCCACGTCATATAGATAAATAACATAATCAATTTAGACGACCCTTTGAGATACAATAATTCTCATTTTATCTATTAGTTCATGATCATCTAGAGAAAAATACTTCTATATATTAAAAGAAACTAACCTATTAATTAGTCAATTGTCCTACTGCAACAAAAATATTCAAGTCCTGAATTATTTACAAGTCAATCTACTTGGACAACATAAAGCTTAATTTACAATTAATTATAAATACATTAAGCAATTGAAAGTCTTAAGGATACATAAGTTAACTTGGAAATAAGTACATTGAAATTAATACTACTGCCACACCAAAAGCCCCGGGTCAACTAGCATGGTGGTAATGTGCTAATAATTTTTTCGTAACTTGGTAACAAATTGGAAGTTGATTTCTTTTACAAAGGGCAGAGTAAAAGGAAATATTGCCAAAGGAGAAAAAATAATGATAAATGAAGGAACATGCCTTTACTTATATATTGCTGCTACACGACCAGATCAATTCAATAAGACAGTCGCCAAATATTTTCATTGTTAATATTTATCGGATGGAAGGGAAGAGATCTTTGCAAATAACTCATATCAATAATTGAAGCAACACAATCACTAGAAAATATTTATCTTGTCATTCTTCGTTTTGATATTTTGTCTATGTCAATTGTTACAATATGTATTATGTTTTATTTTTCTTTTTCCTTGTATTATTGGTGAGTCCGCCTCCATATATAGAGGGGACAAGCCTATTTTGTAATTAATTCACTATTCACGGTTTCTCCAACATGGTATCAGAGACGGAGAAACTGGTGTCCTAGCTCCTTCCCGATCCGTCGTTCCGCCGCCGCGCCAGCCTCCGCATCGCGTCAGCCTCCTCTCTCTCCGACGCCTGCTCTTCTTCCCTTCCTTCCCATGCGTGGGAGTGGTCGACCACTCCCGCTAGTCACGCATCGATCGACGTTGGGGCGTTTCTGCGGGTAGTTCATCGTCAGCTAGAGACCACGCTTCCTGCGTCTCTTCAGCACTTCTTCCGACACCGGTTCCAGCGCGTCCTTCTCAGCCATAGTCGGGCTTCCTAGGGCTTGTTGCCCTTCCTCTTCCGCGGGTAGTTCGCCGTCAGCCAGAGACCGCGCTTCCCGCATCTCTTCAGCGCTTCTTCCGACACAGGTTCCAGTGTGTCCTTCTCAGTCGTAGTCGGGCTTCCTATTGCTTGTTGCCCTTCCTCTTCCGGCTTTGGATATGTGGTGGGGCCAACCTTTCTTCTTGAGCCGTCTCCTAGAGATTGTTGTCCTGCTATCGAATGGAGTTGATTTCTATTCCTCTTATCTCCTAATTCGTTTGTTGCTTGGTGGAATTGGTTACCACTGTTGCCTTGTGTGGCGTGTGGTCTCCGGATTTCTATTCTGGAGCAGCTATGTCGGTGCTCAGTGATTCAACCTCAACACCGGTTCTCTCTCTGATTCCTCCTCCTGCCAGCCCTCTATGTGGGAGTCATAATCACAATACTCCACAGATTACTACTATCCGATTAGATGATTCAAATTATTTTCCTTGGTTGCGCTCTAACACTCTTGCCCTTAAGAGTCGTCGCCTCTTTGGATATGTCGCTGGGCAAACTACGGAACTAGAGAAAACTGCCCCCGATTGGCCTCAATTGGATTCCGAAAACTCCTCAGTCATGTCTTGGCTAACGAATTCGATGCAGGAGTCCATCGCTCTCCACTACCTCTTTCTGGATACTGCAGTTGATATTTGGAGACATGCTGAGACCACGTATTCTCGGAAGGGAAATGCTGCTCAGATCTTCCAGGGACGAAAGATATCCTTACTCCGCCAGGGTGATCGCCCCCCTTTTGCGTACTATTTGGAGTTCTCTCAGTTATATCAGGAATACGATCATTTCGATTCCCTCAACTTTGTTAGCCCAGTTGATGAGGCTATGATCCGTGCCCGGGAGGATCGCAACCGGACCTTTGAGTTTCTTCATGGTCTACATCGGGACTTGGATCAGATTAGTGTTCAGATTTTGGGACGTCTGCTGTTACCGTCCCTTCGGGAGGTTTATAGCATTGTCCAACAGGAGTTTGATCGTCGTCAGTCTTTTCTTCTCGACCTTGCTCCTGAAAGTTCTGCTCTAGCTGCTGGTCCTTCTCCATTGTCGGGGGCTCGTCCTATCTGTGATTCTAAGATGAAGGGTACTAATAAAGACCACCTTCTCTGTGATTATTGTGGAAAGCCTCATGATACCAGAGACACCTGTTTTCGGCTCCAAGATTTTCCTCCAACCGAGAGGTGGTGCTCCTTCTCGTGGTGGTCGCGGCTTTGGCCGCTCCACTGGCCGCACACCTCCTCGGTCTGCTCATCTAATAGATGTTGCGGTAGATACCTCTTCTGGTCTGCAAGGTGCTGATCCTTCTGTCCTCCCTGGTGCTTTCTCTGCCGATGAAGTCCTTGCTCTTCGCCGCATGATGCAAAGCCTCTCTACGGAGACTTCAACATTGTCTTCGTATGCCCGCATTGGAACTCCAGGTGCTCACTCTGCCGCTTCCACTCATTGAATCATTGACTCCGGAGCCACCGATCATATGACTGGCTCCGTCTCAAGTTTTCTCTCCTATGCTCCTCTCTCTGGTCGTGATAAGGTGAGCATTGTTGATGGTTCCCTTTCCTCTATTGCTGGGAAGTGTTCAATTTTCTGTTCCTCTCTCATCTTATCGCCGGTCCTTCATGTTCCAAATTTCACCCATAATTTACTATCTATTAACCATTTAACTAATTCCATGAACTACTCAATCACTTTTCACCCTTCCTCTTGTGTGTTTCAGGACCTGACGATGGGGACGGTGATTGACTTTGGTAGATTAGTCAACGATCTGTACGTGCTCGACTCTTGCTCGATGGCACCTCCTCAGGCCCTTCACTCTAGCACATCCGAGCTATATTCCTGCCATTATAGCCTAGGACACCCATCTATCCCTGTTATGAAGCTATTGTTACCCTCTATGCCTGCTGTTGTTTTTTACTTCTTTTGTTTGTGATGTCTGTACTGCTAACAAACATTGTCGTACTACATTTAATCATGTTTTGTTGCCAAGTTATGTTGTTTTTTCTGTGATTCACTCTATCGTCTGGGGTCCTGGACCCATATCTTCTATTTCTGGTTGTACTTGGTTTGTTACTTTTATTAACTGTTTTCCTGCACTACTTGGTTATATTTATTACGAAATAAGAGCGATGTTTTTCCCACCTTTAAAAAGTTTCATAACATGATCTTCACTCAGCTTCATGTTAAAATTCAGATCCTTTGAAGTGACAATGGTCGTGAACATTTGGATTCACGCTTTGCGGAATATCTGGCTGATCATAGAATTATACACCAAACCTCTTTTGCTTATTCTCCTGCCCAAAATGGTGTTGCGGAGCGTAAGAATCGTCATCTTTTGGAGGTTGCTCGCTGTCTCTTGTCCACCATGCATCTTCCCAAGTATTATTGGGGGGGGGGGATGTTGTCCTTACGAAAACATATCTTATCAATCACATGTTATCTCGTATTCTTGAGAATAACACCCCCCTTGGGACACTTCGGGTCATGTCCTCTCAGCTCGCTCCTAAGGTGTTTGATTGTACTTGCTTTGTCCACATCCATCACCCTCCTCCCACCAAGCTAGATCCTCGAGCTATCAGGTGTGTGTTTATTGGTTACTCTCCTACTCAAAAGGGGTACAAATGTTTTCATCCTCCTACGAAGAGGTTTTTTGTTGCCATGGATGTTACGTTTCGTGAAACTGAGGCATATTATCCTGCCCCAGGTGCTTCTTCCCATGTGTCGTCGTCCTCTTTGCCCTCACAGTCTATACCTTTGCACGTTCCTCCAGTGTATCCCTCACTTCAGGGCGACTCTCTACCGTCAGAAATGAGTGATATCCATACTCCTACTATTCCTTCTACTATTCCTCCTTTGTAGGTGTACACTCGGAGAAGAAAGATGCCCAACGACAACCTTGACCTGCTACCAAAATGATCATTGGACCCAGACTCAGGGCCTTTTGAGCTTCCAATTGCTCTCTGCAAAGGTATCCAGTCCTGCACTAAACATCCCCTTTCTAATTATATTTCTTATGACTCATTCTCCACATCCTATAAGGCCTTTGTGTTTTCCCTTGCTCCCATATCCATATCAACATCCTGACAGAGTGCTCTGGAGATTTCTGTGTGAAGAGAGGCAATGTTTGAGGAAATGACTGCGCTTGAAAAGAACAACACATGGGACTTGGTGCCTCTTCCTCCTAGAAAGAAACTGATTGGATGCAAATGAGTGTTCTCTGTCAAACAAAATTCACAGGGTGTGGTTGAAAGGTGTAAAGAGAGATTGGTGGCACGAGGTTACACTCAAAGGTCTGGGATCGACTATCAGGAAACGTTTGTGTTAGGAGAAGACTAGAGTGGAGGCTAAAGAGAAAGCTAAGAGAAATTAGGGTTAGGGAGGAGGGAAGAAATACCTGGAATTACTCTTTGATACTCCACACCAAGGGGCCCGGGTATATATATATGCCTGGGCCAAGAGGGACCGACCGACCCCTCAAATGCGGGGCTGAACCGGGGTGGTTCAGCCCCCCAACCCGCCACTCTAGAAAGTGGGGGCTGAATCGGTTGGTTCAGCCCCGTTGTTGTCTGTCTTCATCTTCCGCCTGCGAGCGTAGGTACGCCCAAATAACTAAGTCATGTTCGGGGGTGTAACATTCCCCTCTCCATCAAAAATCAGCTTGTCCCCAAGGTGATAATCCGGGTAGAGTTCCCGGAATTCCAGCAGATCAACCCATGTATTGTGCGCTTCTGACAAGCGTTTCCATTTGACAAGGAGTTCAGGTCAGTACTCAGCACCCCGTCGCTTCCATTTGAGCATCAGGACATCCTCAGGTAGTGGGCTGAGTTCGCCTGCCACTGTTGTCTCGGGAAGAAATGGACTGGTATGTACGGTATCACCAATCTTTCGTTTCAAAAAAGACACATGAAATGTCGGGTGAATGCGCGACCCCTCAGGAAGGGCCAAAGTGTAAGCAATAGGGTCGACGCAGCGGAGAATGCAAAAGGGCCCATAGTAGCGAGGAGCTAGTTTCTGATTCATTCGGCGTGCCACCGAGACTTGTCGGTAGGGACGTAGCTTGAGAAAGACTTCATCGCCGACTGCGAACTCCCTTTCCTTACGATGCTTGTCTGCTTGGGCCTTCATGCAGTCCTGTGTTGTTCGGAGATTCTCACGCAACGTGCATACAGTACGGTCTCGATCGCGGAGTGCCCGATCCACCGCTGGCAATGCGGTGCTGCCCGGCTCGTAGCTGCTTAAAGAGGGGGAGGACGGCCGTATACGACCTCAAACGGGGTCATCTTGCTGGCGGAATGGTAGGAGGTGTTGTAGCAGTATTCGGCCAAGTGTAGCCAACTGGTCCACGTTCGCGGCTCGTCCATCACAAAGGACCGGAGGCATGTTTCCACCCCCCGATTGAGTACCTCTGTCTGGCCATCCGTCTGGGGGTGATGCATCGCGCTAAAGCGTAGGCTAGTCCCTTGTAGTCGGAAGAGCTCCCGCCAAAAATTGTCGATGAAAGTCAGATCCCGATCTGAAATGATGGTGCGTCGAATACCGTGGAGACGAACAATCTCTCGAACAAAGAGATCGACGACTGTCTCGCCGGTGTAAGGATGGCTCAGAGTCAAGAAATGACCATACTTAGAGAGTTTGTCAACCACAACCAATATAATTGTCTTGCCCTGAGATTTGGGCAATCCGTCGATAAAGTCCATGGACACTGTCTCCCAAATGTGGCGTGGGATCTCCAGAGGTGTCAGTAAGCCAGCTGGAGAGGTTGTCTCGTATTTCTGCCACTGGCATATCTCGCACTGCTGCACGAACTGCTGAATGTCGCGTCGTAATCTGGTCCAGAAAACATTAGCCCGTGCTCGCTGAAGGGCACGGAGTATTCCTGCGTGTCCACCCGATGACGAGGAATGGAACTCGTGCATCATGACCGTCTTCCAGGCCGAGTTTGGCGGAATGACCACCCGCCCCTAATAATATAGTCGGTCGTTCTGCAGTTGATAGCCTGGCGTAGTGATCTGCCCCTGTCAAAGAGCCTCCACAATGGCTAGCAGTGCGGGGTCCCTCATGATCTCCTCCTGAACATCATCTAGTGCGTCAAGTAGGGGCCCGGAAATGTGGGCGGCCGTGCTCTCCGGTAGACGTGATAAGGCGTCGACAATCACGTTCTCTTTACCCTGTCGGTAAAGGATCTCATAATCATATCCCAACAGCTTTGTCACCCACTTTTGCTGAAGCGGGGTGGAGACCCGTTGATCCAAGAAGTGCTTCAATCTTTGATGGTCCGTGCGTATTTTGAAATGTCGTCCCAACAAGTACGGTCGCCACAGAGCCACCACATGGATGATCGCCAACATCTCCTCGTACGTGGAGAGCCCCAGTGTACGGGGAGCTAACTCCCTGCTGTATAACGCCAGGGGCCTCCCCCCTACATCAACACCGCGCTTATGCCTATGTCGGATGCGTCTGTTTCCAAGACGAACTCCTTGGTGAAGTCAGGAAGAGCGAGCACCGGGTTAGTCGTCATGGCCCCCTTAAGGGCCTGGAAGGCCTCCTTCGCCTCAGGCGGCCAGCAGAAACCTTCCTTCTGTAATAGTTAAGGCAACGGTCGAGAAATCTTGCCGTAGTCTTTGACAAAGCGCCTGTAATATCCCGTAAGCCCGAGGAATCCCCGTAGCGCTTGAACCGTGTGTGGGCGAGGCCACGATTGCATGCTCTCGATCTTCTTAGGGTCCACCTTGACCCCACTAGCGGATACCAAATGTCCCAGGTACTCCACCTCTGTCTGACCGAACGAACATTTGGACTGCTTGACATATAACTGATGTTGGCGGAGGAGGGTGATAACCTGTTTGACATGGACCAAATGCTCCTCCCAACTGGAACTATAAATGAGGATATCATTGAAGAATATCAACACTTAATGGCGGAGGAGCGGCCGGAAGGTCTCATTCATCATTGCTTGGAATGTAGACGGTGCGTTGGTGAGCCCAAAAGGCATCACCAAGAATTCATAGTGCCCATCATGAATACGAAAGGTTGTCTTGTGTATGTCCTCGCGCATCCGAATCTGATGGTAGCTCGATCGGAGGTCGAGCTTGGTGAAAAGGCTAGCGCCGTGAAGTTCATTTAGTAGTTCTTCGATCAAGGGAATGAGAAACTTGTCCTTGATAGTAGAGCTGTTCAGACCACGGTAGTCCACACAAAACCGCCATGTCCCGTCCTTCTTAACCAGAATGATGGGGGACGAGAACGAACTGGTACTGGGGCGAATAATTCTGGCAGTCAGCATTTCCCTGACGCTGCGCTCTATCTCGGTCTTCTGGATGTACGGGTAACGATATGGTTGGATATTGGTAGGCTCTATACCTGTTTTGAGTTGAATTTGATGATCTCTAAACCGCGGTGGTGGTAGTGTGCGGGGTGCAAGAAAGATATATGTATATCGCGCCATTAGCTCCTGCATCTAAGCGGGTACAATTGGAGCCTCCGTAGGCGCCGGTGTAACCTCCATAATCACCGCCATCATGTTGCCCTGATTCTCTAGACGCTCCAAGCTACGAAGGAATATTTCCTTCATAGGCGAAGATTTGAGGCCCCTCAGGAAGTGTTGTTTCCCGTGCTGCAGGAACTCCACCCAGTCAAAGGTCACCCGCCTTAGCTGCTGCAGCCACTGCACCCCTAGCACCATGTCAGACCCTCAGATGGGTAGAAGGTAGACGTCCGTGCGCCCTGCGTACCCCTGTATCAGTAGCTCCACCCCTTTCATCACCCCTTCGCACTGCAATTTGCTTCCATCGACCACCATGACCTGAAAGGCGGCCCCTTATCAATCGCATGCCCCGCCCGCTGTGACACATCAAGGTGAATGAAGTTGTGGGTGCTCCCACTATCCACCAGAATCATCACCTTCTCCTGATTGACCCTTCCCCCAATCCGCATAGTAAGGGGAGTGCTGCATCCCTCCATGGCCTGTAGGGACACACTGAATTCGGTTAAGTCCAAATCGTCCTCCAACTCTATTCCCGGAACGATCTCGTCCTCGGCATCCTCATGTAACATAAAAACCTGTATTTTCTGGCACTTGTGCCCCGGTGCAAACTTCTCATTGCAATTGAAGCATAGACCCTTCTCTTTCCTTGCCTGTAGCTCGGCCCACGACAGTCGGGTTACAGTTGGCTTACTTACCACTGGAGTCTCTCGTCGTACAACTGCATGGGTAGTCGTCGGCTTCCCCGTGCTGCGCACCCGCTGCCGGTTGTAGCGCTCTTCATGTATGTGGGCCAGGCCAATGACATGATTCAGGTTGCGGGACATATAGGCCTGAACCTCATCACGCAAGTGTTCCTTAAGTCCCGAAACAAAACATCTGAGCAACGTCTTCTCTTCGTAGTGCACTCGATTTGCCAATTTCTCGAATTCGGTCTGGTACTCCATCACGGTTCCCCTCTGTCGTAGCTTCTGTAGGAGGGCCTCAATGTCCTCATACTCCAGTGGCCCGAATCGGGCGGTGAACCCGTCCACGAAATCAGTCCAGGAAACGTAATCCCTACCCTTCAGGAACCATTGCGTCCACTGGAAGGCGTCGTCCTCCAAGTGAAACGACGCTATCTGCACCCACTGGCCCTCTGGCACCTCTTGATAACTAAAAAAAACTCGGCCTTCTGTACCCATTCTAGCGCATCCCCACTGCTGAATCTTGGAAAATTCATGTGCGTTAGCTTCGGAGGCATGTAAGCTCGCGGAGCGGCTTGGTTGTGCCAACTTTGCCCATGCTCGTTTCATGTCGGTCGTCTCGGCTCCATCGGGCCGCTGTTGGGGCCCGGGTAGCCTTGAAATGGCTGGCCGCCCCAAGGAGTCGTCATAGCCGCCCGGAGGACCGGCTCCCCGCGGTGGAGGCAATATGCCCCCCGCTCCTCCCATTGGTCCTCCGGAAGCCCTCTCGGCTCGCTTCCGGGTCGCATCCAGGGCGGACAGCCCCCGCCGAACACCCCTTGCTCACCGTGGTGTCGCGCCCACCCCGGAGGCCCTGTGTCGCAGTCCCCCGCCTGGATGGGGGTCGATCCGGTCGCCGGCAACAACGCCCGGCTCCCCCACCCTACTGCGAAGCCGCCGACCCCGCTGATTCCGGATCCGCTCGATCCCGTGCCTGTACGCGCGGGATCGGTCGATCCCGCAATTTCGCCCACTTGCGGGCCTTGATGTTGGGTCGAGTGGGTTTCGATGGCCTGATTTTGTAATCCGCCGGCCACTTTGTGCGCCGTCGCCTTCTCTTTCAGATTTTGCGCTAATAGCGCCTTAATCTCCTCCATCCGGGTGTTGATCCGTTCTTCCAAACGCTGTGTAGAGGCCCTCATTTCCTCCTCGATGGGGCCACTGAGTTCGTCAAGCCGACGGAGTTTTCTTCTAGAGTTTCCAGTCAAGCGATTTCTTCATGCGTGCGTGTGGTAACCATGGTGGGGAAACGATCCCTCTGATACCAAATGTTAGGAGAAGACTAGAGGAGTGGAGGCTAAAGAGAAAGCTAAGATAAATTAGGGTTAGGGAGGAGGGAAGAAATACCTGGAATTACTCTTTGATGCTCCACACCAAGGTGCCTGGGTATATATATATGCCCGGGCCAAGAGGGGCCGGCCGACCCCTCACAAGCGGGGCTGAACCGGGGTGGTTCAGCCCCTCAACCCGCCACTTTAGAGAGTGGGGGCTGAATCGGTTGGTTCAACCCCGTTGCCGTCTGTCTTCATCTTCCGCCTGCGAGCGTAGGTACGCCCAAAGAATTGAGTCATGTTCGGGGGCGTAACATTGCGCCTGTAGCAAAGATGAACGCTATCAGAGTTCTTTTATCCTGCACTGCTTGTAAAGGGTGGGACCTTTGACAACTTGATGTCAAAAATGCCTTCCTCCATGGGAATCTGGAAGAGGAAGTTTATATGTCTCTTCCACCTGACCTTACTCCTAGGAGTTCAGTGGGACTCGTCTGCAAGTTGAAGAAGGCCCTATATGGACTGAAACAGTCTCCAAGGGCTTGATTTGGGAGGTTTCATAAAGCCATGTTGTCCTTTGGGTATCACCAGGGAAACTCAGATCATACTTTGTTCATCAAGCACAGGACTGGTAAACTTACAGCTCTCATTGTTTATGTTAATGATATTGTTATCACATGCGATGATGTGAAATAAATCATGTTTCTAAAGAAAAAATTGGTCATTGAGTTTGAGGTAAAGGGCATGGGTGCTCTCTAATATTTCTTGAGCATTGAAGTGGCAAGGTCCAAACATGGGATTTTTATCTCTCAGAGGAAGTATACTCTGAACCTCCTTGAGAAGACTGGGATAAGTGGCTCCCGACCAGCTGATACCCCTATTGAAACGAACCACAGAATGGGCTGTGACGATGGAGAAGAGGTTGAATACATACTTGAGCTTTAGAGGCTTGTAGGAAGACTGATCTACCTGGATCATACCCGTCTAGATATAGCTTATGTTGTGAGTGTTATCAGCCAGTTTATGCACGCTCTGAAGACTCGTCATGCTGATGCTGCCAACAGAATTCTCTGGTATCTTAAGTCCTCACTTGGGAGTGGGGTCTTATTTTCCTCAAATTCATCCCTAAACATTGAAGTGTACACCGATGTTGATTGGGCCGGGTCTGTCGACGATCAGTGGTCTACCTCAGGGTATTGTTCACTGGTTGGTGGAAACCTTGTTACTTGGAAAAGTAAAAAACATGTTGTGGCAAGATCAAGCGCTGAAGCAGAATTTCGTGCTATGGCCCATGGTGTGTGTAAAGGTCTCTGGTTGCGATCGTTACTGAATGACCTGGGACTCCTTGGAGATGAGCCAATTCGGTTGTATTGTGACAACAAGCTGCTATTAGCGTCGCTCACAATCCTGTCCCTGCATGATCGTACAAGCATATTGAAGTGGATCGTCATTTCATCAAGGAAAACATTGAAAAATGACTTGTGTGTACTCCCTTCGTTCCATCTGATAGACAACTCGTTGATATCCTCACGAAAGGTTTAAGTGGAAGTACCTTTGGAAGGATTGTTGTCAAGTTGGGCATAATCAACATCTCACACCCAACTTGAGGGGGAGTGTTAAAATATGTATTATGTTTTATTTTTCTTTTTCCCTATATTATTGGTGAGTCTGCCTCCATATATAGAGGGGACAAGTCTATTTTGTAATTAATTCACTATTCATGAGTTCTCCAACATCAATCAATCCCGAAGACAGTGGTTAAATTCTATATTTCTACTACAGTGGAAGTCAGTTTCTATTATGTTGTATGGATCCCAAAGTTGGATAGTAAATTCATTGTGCATGGCCAAGTTCAGCAAGAAAAAATGAGAATATTATAGAAGAGTGCAAGGCAAAATCATAAAGGATAAATTAAGAACAACTATATTAAAGGAAGAAAAATTCGGGAAGAAAAAAGAGAAGACCAACATAAAACCAATAGATGTTCGTACAGAATGATTCTCGCATTATATATTTATCAGCTATTGCAACACTCTAACATAAGCGGATGAAGGACGAGGAGTTATAACTTATAAGCCAACCCAAGATTATTGAATCAAATTAAAAAAAAATCATGCAAGTTAATTAATAATGCAGCTGAATCGACTGTAAATAGACGAAAATATAAGCAAGAAATTGAACAAAAGGTAATTTCGGAGAAATACATACCACAGGTTTAAGTAACTCCTCGAGAATTTCTTGTGCATGTCTCAACCTTGCATCCACAATATTAGAAGGCAATTCAGCCTCCACAAGAATATGCAGTGGTTCACTCAAATGTTCATAACCAGGCCGTCCCCTAAGTTTCTCCTCCTACATAGTGGGAAATTGGAAGAAAATGTGAGAAACCAATGTATGAAAATTACAGCAGTCTAGCAAAATAAAAGAAGTTCTCACTTCACCATTTTTCCCTACTAAGTATATCTAAGTTATTATGATCTAATATATATTAATACCAAACACTCATAGTAATGAGAAAAGTAACCGAAGTTTAAATGAGATAAGAACTAAAGAAAGAGAACATTAAAAATGGTAAAACCAATGGGTTATAGCTCATTTGTGCAATTGCACCTTCCCATAGGAGAGGAATGCCGTGAGTAAAGTAGCTTCAACTTTTAGTAATTTGAAAAAGATGCATGTCGAGGGAGAAAATATGTGTGAAGATTGTAAGATATTTGTTACCCAATAGAGCAATTATATATATAGGGTTATTTACCGAGGCCTCCCCTCGAAGTTTGCGTAATTACAGCCTGCAAATTTTTGAAATCCCAAAAACCTCCCCTCAATGTTTACATTTTATAACATCCATGCAAAAAATACCCTCTTGGAGTAAATCTATATATATTTCTATCATATATATCAATATACATATCTTCAAGCACACCAAACACTTCCTCTCAACCGTTTGATCAAAGAGCATATTAAATCTCATCCTTTAGATGGAGAGAGAGAAAAAAAGATTAAAGAGAGGGAGGAGAGAGGGAAAAGGAATATTAATAGGGCTCTTAAAGCTATATGAGAGAGAAATTAATTTTTTACAGCAAAGCGTACATTTTTTTAAAAAAAAATTGTAATCTTGATTTATATTTTTTACGGTCATTTTGAGTACTCATAGGTATATGTTGCGGGTGTAGCCCGTTTTGGTGCGGGCGCAGCCCGCAGCGAGACATCGAGCACGGGCGAAGCCCTCCTAGATGCGGTCGAAGGCCGCCCGAGAGCATCGAACACGAGCGTAACCCGTGCGAAGATGCTCGTATATATATATATATATATATATATATATATATATATATATATATATATATATATAAAGAGTGGAGGAGAGTCTTAGAGAGTGCAAGGAATTTCCAAGCATTGGATCTTGTTGGAAAAATATTATCACATGGTTGGTATGGTCATGTTGGACAAGGTTATGAGCAATGTTGATTACAACCTTATTATCAAGGTACAAAATTGAAGGTCTAGTTTCCAGCAAGTCAAGATCATTCAAGAAGTAGGAAGCCATGACATATATCGTGAGTCATAACTCTAAATAGGCGGCATAGAATAATAAGACACGTAA
This sequence comes from Platanthera zijinensis, assembly GCA_039513925.1. NCBI lineage: Eukaryota > Viridiplantae > Streptophyta > Magnoliopsida > Asparagales > Orchidaceae > Platanthera > Platanthera zijinensis. The sequence continues at coordinate 37,354,589 of CM077093.1, forward strand.
TAAATTCATTTTTTCCACCAAAGTAAATGTCTCTTGGTAGTCAATACCAAGAGTTTGAGTGTAGCCTGAAAGTGAGGTGATAGATACGATTGCGGAATGAAAAGATTATAGATATTGAATAAACCCTAAAGCCTAACACAAGTGATGTGCACAGACTCACGCTAACTGTAATTAATGTTAAGGCTTGGATAACCTAACCAGCAACTAGCAATCCTAGTTAATTCTAATCACAGCCACAATGCAGGAATTAATTTAAGCAACCAGACGACACAAGATATTATAGTGGTTCCCCAAACACTGGGTACATCCACTCTTCTACCCACACGGTAGGAATCCACTCAGGTTTTTGATCAGGTGCCCTGCCACCAACAAGATCTGCTGCAGGTAGATCTAGAGACCCTTTAGACTTTTGATCAGGTGTCTAAAAACCAAGCTTTACTTTTGAAGGGAGTAAACAACCCTTTACAGGAGGGGGGAAGAGGGTTAGATTATCTTCTCTATTTTACAATAGATTAGAGAAGCACAAGAGTCTCTTCAGAACTTCTAACAGCAAGCTGTCTTGAAGTTCTGAAGGAAAAAGCCTGAAGAAGACTAGAGATCTGGATGGATGTTCTTCTTCAGCTTCCTTCTTCTTCTTCTTCTTCAATATCTCTGAGTCTGGCTTTGCTGTATTGTATTTCTTTCTTCTGCTAGCAAGCCATTTTTCTTTCTTCAAAAGAACTCCTTAAAATAGGAGCAGCAGCAACGGCTCTAATATTTGAATTGAGCTTTGTCTTCTTGTCAGATCTTGAATCTGGGCTGCAATTAACATAAAGACAAAACAAGTCTTGCAGATATATATCCTATAAAAGGGAAGGCTACTGCAGCTGCAATAAATAATCTGATAAAGGATGTTAGATAAAGTCACATCAGAAATAACTCTTTACAGCCAACGGCTATAAAGGACAGCTGCAGATAAAGTAAACTAATAAGACAAAATATATGTCAGAAGGAATTGACTTATGCATAAAGGGTATAAGCAAAGATTGCTTTGAGATATATGCATAAGATCAATTAAATAATCTATAATAAAAATATGCTAGAAATATAAGAAATAAAATAAGGAAAGGAAAGCATATAATATTATATATGCAGACAGCCGATCGTCGAACGACCTTCGACTAAAGTCGAACGACCTGCTGAGATCGTCGACCTATCAGTCAGATAGTCGACCGACTCAGACAGAAAGCGTCGAGCTATCAATAGATAGTCGACCGGCCAACAGACAACAGATAGTCGAACTATCAATAGATAGTCGAGCTATCAAAGATCGGCACAAAGTCGAACTATCTAGACAGATAGTCGACCAGCTAATCAAACAGACAGAAAACGTCGAACTATCAAAAGATAGTCGACCAGAGCTCGACGATTTAGCAGCAGATCGTCGAGCTGACTAGAGACAGAGCACGACTATCTTAAGACAGAAGATAGTCGGACAAACGGACAAACGATCGTCGACCGGCTGATCGACGATAGTCGATCGGCGTTCGACGATAGTCGAACCCGAAAATCACTTAGCCAGAATTTTACTGGCAAAGAGAATACTCTACAACAAGACTATGACCATAGATAAATCTTGGGTCAAAAGACTAAAAGGAAAGACTTAACTCAAATCCAAACTAGGGTACCAACAATCTCCCCCTATTTGGGTTAAGTCTTTCAAAAACTAAAATTACAAGAAATAAATAAACTAAACTAAACAACCTAATAAAGATCCTAGCCCAAATCAGAACCAGGGTTCCAACAATCTCCCCCTATTTGGGTGAGGATCTTATTAGCAAAATAAAATAAAGCAAAGCATAAAATATATAAAGAAAGACTTTGCTTAGCTGGCTGCTGCTGGCATTTGCAATCTCCCCCTATGTTGATGCAGTACATGTGATTGGAGGAGGCTGAGATGACTTTGAATTTTGATTGAGTCATCCAGCTAACTCTTGTAATTAGTACCTGTAGAAAGCTTATGGTAGAGATTGCTCTCTCCTTGAACAAGGGTATGTTAGCAGCAAAAAAAATGATATTTTGTTCAGCAAATTTAATTAAGATTCTGGATCTGAAAAACAAAATCAGATACCTTCCTTCCTATAGAATTTCTTTTCATTAGACGAGATTCAAACTCAGCTGACAAATGCAACTAGAGTAGAGGACTCAATCTAAATGAAATTAGAAAAGGATCTATAAGAAATAGAGTTATCTGACAGAGAATTTCTAATACAGAAATCCAAACAAAATTTTTGAACAGAATATCAATCAGATATAATAAATAGCCTTTCTATGAAAAGAAAATGCTTTCTAATAAATCTGTTCCAAATGATAAAAGGATTTGATATTATTTTAAGTAATTTATCCTTTTGTTTATAAAACAAATTTATGAAAAAACAAATTGAGCTCTCAAATCTGAACTCATTAAAATATAGAGAAAACATTTCTCTGAGAAGTGTTGGTTCCTTCTCAGATTTTGTTAAATCTTGGCAGCAATCTTGAATATCTAAATTAACTGAACTAAAAACAGATTTTGATACTACCTGAACCTTTTCAGGTTTTGATTTTCCTTCTGTCAGTTCAGCTTCTGAATTGCTGCATGAAGCATTGATGGCCATTGTGCAAAATTGTTTGGCCCTTGCTTCCTCCTCTTCATCTTCAAATGATGAGTCATCATCTGAGACATCCCAGACAACATCTAGGGATGTTGATTCTTCTCCTTCAGATGAGATGATGTGGCTTCCTTCTGATATTGCATCCATGGACTCAGAAGCCATTTGATGAAGGGAATCCCACATCTCCTTAGTTGTTGAGCAATCAACAACATCCTGAAATAAGTCATCAGATAATGACTGAGCTAGGATGTTCATTGCTCTGGCATCAGCTAGCCTGGCACTTTGTGTTGTTGTTGCCGATGTTGGAAGACCTGTCAAAATAGAAGAAAATATTTCTTCATCAAACGAGTTCATATAAAATTTGACTCTTGTCTTCCAGATGCTAAACTCAGCTAAGTTGCAAGCTGGAGGTCTGGTGCTAAAATAATCATTGTACTGGGCCATGAAAGTGAATGTGAATATCTATAATCCTTGGTATCTATCAGGATCTTGTGACTCAGGTGTTAGCCTATTCAGTCAGACAACCTCCCTCTGATACCAATTGAAAGTGAGGTGATAGATACGATTGTGGAATGAAAAGATTATAGATATTGAATAAACCCTAAAGCCTAACACAAGTGATGTGCACAGACTCACGCTAACTGTAATTACAGTTAAGGCTTGGATAACCTAACCAGCAACTAGCAATCCTAGTTAATTCTAATCACAGCCACAATGCAGGAATTAATTTAAGCAACCAGACGACACAAGATATTATAGTGGTTCCCCAAACACTGGGTACATCCACTCTTCTACCCACACGGTAGGAATCCACTCAGGTTTTTGATCAGGTGTCCTGCCACCAACAAGATCTGCTGCAGGTAGATCTAGAGACCCTTTAGACTTTTGATCAGGTGTCTAAAAACCAAGCTTTACTTTTGAAGGGAGTAAACAACCCTTTACAGGAGGGGGGAAGAGGGTTAGATTGTCTTCTCTATTTTACAATAGATTAGAGAAGCACAAGAGTCTCTTCAGAACTTCTAACAGCAAGCTGTCTTGAAGTTCTGAAGGAAAAAGCCTGAAGAAGACTAGAGATCTGGATGGATGTTCTTCTTCAGCTTCCTTCTTCTTCTTCTTCTTCAATATCTTTGAGTGTATCTTCCTGGATCAGGAACACTCGGTTGAGGAAGAGTGAAGAGATAACTTCTCAGTTGGATGAAGATTGCTGAGAGCTGGCTTTGCTGTATTGTATTTCTTTCTTCTGCTAGCAAGCCATTTTTCTTTCTTCAAAAGAACTCCTTAAAATAGGAGCAGCAGCAACGGCTCTAATATTTGAATTGAGCTTTGTCTTCTTCTCAGATCTTGAATCTGGGCTGCAATTAACATAAAGACAAAACAAGTCTTGCAGATATATATCCTATAAAAGGGAAGGCTACTGCAGCTGCAATAAATAATCTGATAAAGGATGTTAGATAAAGTCACATCAGAAATAACTCTTTACAGCCAACGGCTATAAAGGACAGCTGCAGATAAAGTAAACTAATAAGACAAAATATATGTCAGAAGGAATTGACTTATGCATAAAGGGTATAAGCAAAGATTGCTTTGAGATATATGCATAAGATCAATTAAATAATCTATAATAAAAATATGCTAGAAATATAGGAAATAAAATAAGGAAAGGAAAGCATATAATATTATATATGCAGACAGCCGATCGTCGAACGACCTTCGACTAAAGTCGAACGACCTGCTGAGATCGTCGACCTATCAGTCAGATAGTCGACCGACTCAGACAGAAAGCGTCGAGCTATCAATAGATAGTCGACCGGCCAACAGACAACAGATAGTCGAACTATCAATAGATAGTCGAGCTATCAAAGATCGGCACAAAGTCGAACTATCTAGACAGATAGTCGACCAGCTAATCAAACAGACAGAAAACGTCGAACTATCAAAAGATAGTCGACCAGAGCTCGACGATTTAGCAGCAGATCGTCGAGCTGACTAGAGACAGAGCACGACTATCTTAAGACAGAAGATAGTCGGACAAACGGACAAACGATCGTCGACCGGCCGATCGACGATAGTCGATCGGCGTTCGACGATAGTCGAACCCGAAAATCACTTAGCCAGAATTTTACTGGCAGAGAGAATACTCTACAACAAGACTTTGACCATAGATAAATCTTGGGTCAAAAGACTAAAAGGAAAGACTTAACTCAAATCCAAACTAGGGTACCAACAATCTCCCCCTATTTGGGTTAAGTCTTTCAAAAACTAAAATTACAAGAAATAAATAAACTAAACTAAACAACCTAATAAAGATCCTAGCCCAAATCAGAACCAGGGTTCCAACAATCTCCCCCTATTTGGGTGAGGATCTTATTAGCAAAATAAAATAAAGCAAAGCATAAAATATATAAAGAAAGACTTTGCTTAGCTGGCTGCTGCTGGCATTTGCAATCTCCCCCTATGTTGATGCAGTACATGTGATTGGAGGAGGCTGAGATGACTTTGAATTTTGATTGAGTCATCCAGCTAACTCTTGTAATTAGTACCTGTAGAAAGCTTATGGTAGAGATTGCTCTCTCCTTGAACAAGGGTATGTTAGCAGCAAAAAAAATGATATTTTGTTCAGCAAATTTAATTAAGATTCTGGATCTGAAAAACAAAATCAGATACCTTCCTTCCTATAGAATTTCTTTTCATTAGACGAGATTCAAACTCAGCTGACAAATGCAACTAGAGTAGAGGACTCAATCTAAATGAAATTAGAAAAGGATCTATAAGAAATAGAGTTATCTGACAGAGAATTTCTAATACAGAAATCCAAACAAAATTTTTGAACAGAATATCAATCAGATATAATAAATAGCCTTTTTATGAAAAGAAAATGCTTTCTAATAAATCTGTTCCAAATGATAAAAGGATTTGATATTATTTTAAGTAATTTATCCTTTTGTTTATAAAACAAATTTATGAAAAAACAAATTGAGCTCTCAAATCTGAACTCATTAAAATATAGAGAAAACATTTCTCTGAGAAGTGTTGGTTCCTTCTCAGGTTTTGTTAAATCTTGGCAGCAATCTTGAATATCTAAATTAACTGAACTAAAAACAGATTTTGATACTACCTGAACCTTTTCAGGTTTTGATTTTCCTTCTGTCAGTTCAGCTTCTGAATTGCTGCATGAAGCATTGATGGCCATTGTGCAAAATTGTTTGGCCCTTGCTTCCTCCTCTTCATCTTCAAATGATGAGTCATCATCTGAGACATCCCAGACAACATCTAGGGATGTTGATTCTTCTCCTTCAGATGAGATGATGTGGCTTCCTTCTGATATTGCATCCATGGGCTCAGAAGCCATTTGATGAAGGGAATCCCACATCTCCTTAGCTGTTGAGCAATCAACAACATCCTGAAATAAGTCATCAGATAATGACTGAGCTAGGATGTTCATTGCTCTGGCATCAGCTAGCCTGGCACTTTGTGTTGTTGTTGCCGATGTTGGAAGACCTGTCAAAATAGAAGAAAATATTTCTTCATCAAACGAGTTCATATAAAATTTGACTCTTGTCTTCCAGATGCTAAACTCAGCTAAGTTGCAAGCTGGAGGTCTGGTGCTAAAATAATCATTGTACTGGGCCATGAAAGTGAATGTGAATATCTATAATCCTTGGTATCTATCAGGATCTTGTGACTCAGGTGTTAGCATATTCAGTCAGACAACCTCCCTCTGATAACAATTGAAAGTGAGGTGATAGATACGATTGCGGAATGAAAAGATTATAGATATTGAATAAACCCTAAAGCCTAACACAAGTGATGTGCACAGACTCACGCTAACTGTAATTACAGTTAAGGCTTGGATAACCTAACCAGCAACTAGCAATCCTAGTTAATTCTAATCACAACCACAATGCAGGAATTAATTTAAGCAACCAGACGACACAAGATATTATAGTGGTTCCCCAAACACTGGGTACATCCACTCTTCTACCCACACGGTAGGAATCCACTCAGGTTTTTGATCAGGTGCCCTGCCACCAACAAGATCTGCTGCAGGTAGATCTAGAGACCCTTTAGACTTTTGATCATGTGTCTAAAAACCAAGCTTTACTTTTGAAGGGAGTAAACAACCCTTTACAGGAGGGGGGAAGAGGGTTAGATTGTCTTCTCTATTTTACAATAGATTAGAGAAGCACAAGAGTCTCTTCAGAACTTCTAACAGCAAGCTGTCTTGAAGTTCTGAAGGAAAAAGCCTGAAGAAGACTAGAGATCTGGATGGATGTTCTTCTTCAGCTTCCTTCTTCTTCTTCTTCAATATCTCTGAGTGTATCTTCCTGGATCAGGAACACTCGGTTGAGGAAGAGTGAAGAGATAACTTCTCAGTTGGATGAAGATTGCTGAGAGCTGGCTTTGCTGTATTGTATTTCTTTCTTCTGCTAGCAAGCCATTTTTCTTTCTTCAAAAGAACTCCTTAAAATAGGAGCAGCAGCAACGGCTCTAATATTTGAATTGAGCTTTGTCTTCTTCTCAGATCTTGAATCTGGGCTGCAATTAACATAAAGACAAAACAAGTCTTGCAGATATATATCCTATAAAAGGGAAGGCTACTGCAGCTGCAATAAATAATCTGATAAAGGATGTTAGATAAAGTCACATCAGAAATAACTCTTTACAGCCAACGGCTATAAAGGACAGCTGCAGATAAAGTAAACTAATAAGACAAAATATATGTCAGAAGGAATTGACTTATGCATAAAGGGTATAAGCAAAGATTGCTTTGAGATATATGCATAAGATTAATTAAATAATCTATAATAAAAATATGCTAGAAATATAGGAAATAAAATAAGGAAAGGAAAGCATATAATATTATATATGCAGACAGCCGATCGTCGAACGACCTTCGACTAAAGTCGAACGACCTGCTGAGATCGTCGACCTATCAGTCAGATAGTCGACCGACTCAGACAGAAAGCGTCGAGCTATCAATAGATAGTCGACCGGCCAACAGACAACAGATAGTCGAACTATCAATAGATAGTCGAGCTATCAAAGATCGGCACAAAGTCGAACTATCTAGACAGATAGTCGACCAGCTAATCAAACAGACAGAAAACGTCGAACTATCAAAAGATAGTCGACCAGAGCTCGACGATTTAGCAGCAGATCGTCGAGCTGACTAGAGACAGAGCACGACTATCTTAAGACAGAAGATAGTCGGACAAACGGACAGACGATCGTCGACCGGCGGATCGACGATAGTCGAACCCGAAAATCCCTTAGCCAGAATTTTACTGGCAAAGAGAATACTCTACAACAAGACTTTGACCATAGATAAATCTTGGGTCAAAAGACTAAAAGGAAAGACTTAACTCAAATCCAAACTAGGGTACCAACATAGCCTCTCTCCACCAACCGTGCACTGAACCTTTACACAATAACTTTGGAGTTTTGCTTTACCGTAAAGATCCATCAACATCCAACTATCTTCTTACCTTTAGGGAGATCAATCTCATCCCATGTATGGTTCTTTTCAAGAGCCTATATTTCCTTCATCATTGCCTTTGTCTATTTGGTTTCCATGTCCTTACTTCCATGTACATGGAATTGACACAAAGGATAGGAATGTGACAAAGGCTTTAAGGGACGAGGTTAGGGAGGCATATGAGACGTAGTTAGATAAAGGATGTTGAGTGGACGAGTGAAAATCTTTTCTGAGAGCAATAGGTAACTAAAATAGCGCTGAAGACGAATCCAACAGTGGCCCTGGTATTGTGGAATAAGACTGCATGTTTGAACCCCTTGCTTCTCCTGGTGCACACTTGCAGCTCCTTTTCCTTGCGAGGGTCCACATTCTCCCCTTGATTAGTCGTACGGGGTGTTGTATAGAGGTGCAATAAGAAAAAAAGTACTCAATTCCAACTGTAGTATAGATTCTTCCGGATGTAAGGAATCAAAGTAGGATGTAGTTTCAAGAAAAGTTTCATTCATAGAGATAAATATCTTCTTGCTAGGACGATGATAACATTTGTACCATTTTTGTGTAGGAGAGTAACTAATGAGGATACATCACAGGGCACGAGGATCAAGTTTTGTTCGAGCGATGTTATGATTGTGAACCTAAAAAAACTCTAGGGGAAAGAGTCATGGGAGGAATAACCAAGGTATGTAGAGGGGCATGATTGCCCAGAGCAAGGAAAGGCAAACAATTAATGAGATATGCAGCAGTAAGAAGGATATCACCCTTGGTATTTAGGAAGTGACATGATAAATAATAAACATCTTGTCACTACAAAAATATGATGTTTTTTGCACTCAACGACGTCATTTTGTGTAGGAGAATGGACATAAATGGTTTGATGAACAATTCTAAGATCACTCAAATAACTTCCAGATTTGGAATCAATATATTCCACTGATGTGGATATCCTCCGATATGGCCGACATGTTGGCCGACATAAAGGTTTTATGGACAAAACGACACGTTTCCGATAATTTTTTGCAAAATATCCTTTTGGAATATATCCTCCGATATGTCTACTATTGAGCGATATATTTGCCGATATATCAACCGATATATCCCGACATTTTATTGACTGATGTTTTTCAATTTATTTTAATTAGTGTCTATGCTCCAATAGATAATAGACCAATATTGTTTCATTGTTTATGTTGTTTTTTCCCTTCCTCTGACTTTCTTCCTTGCTCAAGTCCGTCATCGACTTCAATTATGCATGGTCTATGAATTATGGACTAAAAGTTTTTTATCTTCCATTGTCATCGATATCGCCGCGACATTCTGCTTGCTCCTATTTTATTTCACGCATTATACCGTTATTATTTGTGTAACACAAAATGTTTATATTAGTTTGATAAATTTGGGAGTTCAATAAATATCAAATTATTAATACATTAATATATATATAAATTTAAAAAGGATTAAATTTATAAATAATTACACATAAATAATTAAATATTAAAACCCGATATATGAAATATCCCCGATATATCCCCCGACATATTAAAACCGACATGAAAATCTTAAACCGACGTGTCCCCGATATCCGACATCCACAACCTTGATATATTCACAATCATTATCACTGCAAAGAGGCTTAATGGTTGCACCAGATTGAGCAGAAGTCAATTTTTGGAATTTCTGAGTGGTAAAACTACACTATTACACACAACAACAAAACACAAGTAGTGCGAGAATAGTAATCAATGAATATTACAAACCAATGATAACCAGAAATGGACGTAATTAGGCAAGGGCCCCACACATTAATATGAATAGTGCGAACAAGGATAGTACAAGCCACAAAAGTATGATTAAAGAGAGCATGCTTATATTTAGCAAGTTCACAGACATTACACAGTAGTTTGAAACTCAGAAGATGGAAAACTAGGAAATAAAGACTACATAGTAGCAGTAGAGGGATAACCCAAGCGTCAGTGTCAGGTAGTCAACTGGCAAAATTGGATAAGCATGAGGCGCCTGGAGAGTAATAGTATCAAACACTTACAACCCATCTTGCATCCTACTAGAGCCAATTACATTCTTCGTCTGCAGGTCCTGCAAGACATAATAAGAAGAAAAGAAAGTGACGGAGTAGTTCATAGAATTTGTTATCTGCCTAACAAATAAGAGATTGCATGTAAAAGAAAAAAGATGTGTAGAGCAGAAGACAAGGTAAGAGAAGAGCAATTGATGACACTTTCTTGTAATAGAGGAAAGAGTGACATCACCAATGTTTAACTTGTCTTTGCCAGATTATGGAGAATATGAAACAAAACATGACGATGACCCAGTCATATAGTTAGTGGTCCAAAAATCAATGATCCAATGAATGATAGGCGGAACGATGACAGAATGAGCACTTGGAGTACCTGAATGGGCAAATGATGAGGGCATACCAGAACTTGGCTCAGAAGATAATCCCTACATCATGCGTCAGAGGGTCATTATCTCATAAGTGGAGGAAGAACCAGGTAAAGAAGGAGGCTCTGATATCTGGCCATCAGAAGTATTATCTTCAATGAACTCAGTCATGTGAGCAGAGCGAAAAGAGGTAAAGCCTGATCTACAATGGTGACATCCTCCGCATCCTCCATTAGGTACCAATCCACCTCTAGGTGGGGGAAACCCATGCCATTTGATGCAAGTGTATCACGAGTATGCTGACTTATGCAATAGTAGTCACATAATAGTGGTATCTCAATAATCTTGGGCTTAAAGCCCCATGTATCAGTACATCCAGAATAATGAGAAGTAGCGAGTGCAAAACCACCATAGGTGACCTCTGAACTCCAGTCAGCGATCAAATTTCTGCTAGATAATACTACATGTCTCTATCAACGAAGGTACATGAGTGTGGACAAGTATCTCAACAACGACCTGATCGGAATCCCTATGTATACAATGTAGAAACTCAAACTTTGTACAGATCTTCACGGGCACAAAAAATGGCGGTATTAGCAGAGCAAATAAGGTTGGGGGAGTCAAAATAGTCGTACTTCTGATATAGTTGGGTGAACTCCAAATAATAGGAGAATGGTGGTCTATCATCTTATTGAAGGAGAAAGATCTTCCTTCATAAATGAACTAGATGAGTCGTGCTTCCTTTATGAGAGTATGTGGATTTTGTTCGACTCCAAATGTTCGCAGTGATATCTAGAAAAAGATAATTCGGAGTTTGTGGATTCAGCTCAACTCTAAATGTCTGCAATGGTGTATCTAGGAAAATATAGTTTTGTGTAATATTCTCTTACATGAAATTGATCAACCTTGACATAACCAAAGTTCTCTGATTCTCATTGTCCCCAACTGGACGCAGTCTTCGTAGAATCCATAATAGTACCGTTCATATAACCACAATCAGTGACTCTTAAGAGACAGAACACTAGATCGAGACCAAGAAATCTAGTTTGTAGTATAAAGATGAATAGTGGTAACTTGAGGAGTGGTATGATCATGCCCAACCCGAGTAGATCCAATGGATTGTGACTTGTGATCCAGCACGAGAATCAATCACATCAGACATTATGAGATAAGGGAAGAGGAAAATTCCAACAAATTTTGAATTAGGTCAAATAGGACAACGAAAAGTCGTCATTGATGGAAATATTTGGGGACACCACCAATAAGACAGCACGGGATCCTAGAGCATTAAACCCTTAAGGTTCGAAGTCATTTGATGACTGAACAAGGAGGTAGACATCTTTCTATGAATGGAAGCTATTGGGGGAGAAGAATATTAGAACGATGATTAAGAGAAATCCAATAAATCAATCAATAGACCCTCCTAGTATGTGATAGTGGAGGGAGAAAAAAAGCTTTTCTGGAAAAAATCATGTGAATCAGATGCTTTCCAAAGAAGCGGGCATAAGATGGAGCCGATTTGCCCATGCGCCAATCGGCCCATGCGCCGATCGGCGCTTCACGCGCAGAGCTCCGTAGCTTACGATTAAGATTTACAATGAGAGAGAAGGATATGTGGTGGAATCAAGTGGAGGAGAAAGATGATCAGCGTTGAGAAGGACGATCGGTGTTGAGAAGGACGAGAGTCAGCTGAAGAAAGTATCGAGCTTCTAGGGCTTTAATACCAAGTTGGAAGAATAACTTTGTTAAATTGCATGAAAAAAGAGGCCCTCTACATATATTAGAAGATATTACATGAAAATAAAACGAAGTAAAAATATTAATACTTCTAACGGATCTTTTGTTTGGAAATGGGCTTCAAGAGCGAATCAACCCTTAAAAGCCAGGTACGAGGATACCTTGCAAGTTTGTATCCCATTTTCAATTCTAGTGCAAACAATTTCTCCGTTACATATCAGGCATGACTAATTTCACTTATCAGAAGTGGAGTGAGCAATGAAATTGAATCAGTAGGATATAAGGCAAGATAGAGAAAGATGAGAGGGAATTATAAAGCAGGAATTTTTGTTGTAGGCATGCTCTGATGAAGAAATAGCATGAAAGTGATACGGAAGGTGGAGCTGGAGGTGAAGGGAATATATCATCAGATTAAAGGTGAAGGTACACAGTTTTGGTGAAGGAAGAAGGTAAGATGCAAGAGCATTATGCGATTGCGCTACATGCCACAGTGGCCTTTGTTGCCGAACAGTGTTGGAGGTGTAACAATTAATTTTGATGTGATTGTTGATGGTGGTAACCAGGCGCTTGACTCACGAAGGAAGAGGGCTAACAGAGATGAATGTTGTAACCTCCATGGTTACATTTCCCTTGGAGTCGAAGACAACAATTTTTTGTTGCAGGGGAAAGAGGATCACTAATTGTGCCTATAGAGAAAACATTGTCTGAGGTCTTCTGTTCTGTTCACATGCCCGATGTGAGTAGAGGAGGGGCAAGAAGCAGGCTTGAACATGGGAGCTCGTCCCAGTGAAGAAACAGTTGAATATACGTATTTTTTGGGCATCTTTATTATATTATTTGTTTCCTTTTTAGTTCACGCGTTTTGTCACGCGGTGTTTATCCTATAAATATGTATTCTCTACTTGGTTTAGGGTATGAAATAATATTGATTCCTCTCCTCTACGTGGTATCAGAGCCAAGGACGGCTTCCTCCCGTACGCCCTCCCGTGTTCGGCTCCGCACCGCATCCCGCGGGCTTCTCCACCGCGCGCCTCCGCTCGTTCCAGCGCCGCCCTCGCCGCCCCCTTCCAGCGCCCTACCCCGTCCCGCGCCGCTTCCGCCGCCTCCGCTGCCCCCGTCCCGCGCCTCTTCCTGCGCAGTCTTCGTCGTTCTCTTTCACCGCCAGCGGCCGCCCCTCGGCCCGTTTTCAGAGCCGACGCCACCATAGCCTAGGACCTCCACCGCCCCTCGTTTTTTCGGCGGAGTCCCTCGTCAGCGGCTCTTCTTCGCCCGGTCCTTCCGAGCAACCCTTTGTCTCCGGCCGTTTTGTCCTCCATGGGGGCTGCCAGAGACACCGTGGTCACATCCTCCAGTGTCCTCTCCAGTCACACCATCTAAGGAACACTCGTAGGTTGTGTTTTCTTCCGATTTGAGACCATCATTTTTTTCTTCCTTCAGGCAGTCCTCGATGGGAGATTCCTCCGCCATCTCGTCTTCTCCTATCAGCTGAGACACTCCATATGGAGCCCTCCATGTTCCCTCTGTTGATACTCCTTGGAGCCACGACCAATCTGGTTCTTTGAAGATCACTACTATTGCCTTGGATGGAACAAATTACCTGGAATAGTCCAGAGCAGCGCAGCATGCTATTCAAAGTCACCAACTATACAGACATATTGATGGTACCACCGTTGAGCCACCGCGTACCGATCCCTCAAGGAGAAAATGGGATGCGGACAATTCCCTGGTTGTCTCATAATTACTTCACTCTATGTCCCCTCAGGTGTACCACAACTACATGCTTATGGATTCGGCTTATGAAATTTGAAAAAGAGCCCGGGACACCTACTCTCAAGCAGGCACTTTGACACAGATTTATGAGCTCACTCGTCGTGTTTTGGAGCTAAAATAGGGCACCCTGACTGTCTTTGCCTACTACTCTGAGTACGAACAATTGTATCAGGAACTGGATTATTTCAACACCTTTACCGTTGTTTGCACTGCCGATGCGCGGGCTCTTCAAAAGGATAAGGATCGCTTCCAAGTTCATGTCTTTCTTATGGGGTCTCAATATTGAATTTGATGGCGTTCGCTTACACGTCCTCCACCGTGAGCCTCTACCCTCTCTTCGTGAAGCCTTCAGTATGTTGCTCAGTGATGAGAATCGTCGTCTCTCTCTTGGTGCCTCTACTGACCATTCTGCTCTTGCTGGGATTTCTCGGGGCCCTCCTCCTGTCTGCAGCCACTGTGGGAAGAAGGTCCATACTAAGGACGACTGCTTTCGCTTGCACCCTCATCCCGTGCCCTCTGGATGGGGTTCTGGTGCTCGTAGGAGAGGTGTTCACCGTGGTGATGGTCGTTCGGTCGGTGACCGTACACAGACTTCTGCTCACTCTACTGAGGTTTATGAGGGCAGCTCTGGGAGCCTTTTTACTATGGAATTGGAGGCCTTTCGCCGTCTGTTGCGCTCCCAGTCCGACCCTACATCGGTTGCTTCCACTGTTGCATTTGCTGCTTCAAGTATCTCCAGTTCTCACGTCGTGTCTTCATCCCCTTCCGAGTGGATTATAGACTCGGGTGTGACGGATCATATGACTGGCTCTGCCTCAGGTTTTATCTCTTATACTCCTCTCTCTGGTCGTGATAAGGTTATTGCAGCTAATAGTTCCTTGTCTTTTATTGCTGGCAGAGAAACCGTTGTCTGTTCCCCCGACTTATCACTCTCTTTCGTTTTGCATGTCCCTTCGTTTTCTCGCAATCTTCTCTCCATCAGCCACTTAACTACTTCTTTAAATTGCTCTGTAATCTTTTACCTTGATGTTTGTGTTTTTCAGGACTTGGATACGAAGTGGACGCTTGGCAGTGGTAGGAACGTTGGCGGGCTATACTTGTTGAACCAATCATTGTCTTCCAGTGTTCTTTCCACCACTAGGGTTCCTACCCCTCACGACATCCAACGCTGACATTTGCGCCTTGGGCACCCCTCTCCTTTATATCTCACCAAACTATTTCCTGTTTTCAGCTGTTTAATTAAATCGTTTACGTGTGACACCTGTGATCGTTCAAAACATGTTCGTCATAATCTCAGTGATGTTTCGCTTCCTAGTTCCACTCCGTTTGATGTTATTCATTTTGATATTTGTGGTCCCTCCCCCGTGTTATCTTTATCTGACTATAAATGGTTTGTTACCTTTATTGATTGTCATTTTTGTACTACTTGGTTATATTTATTAAAAAGAAAGTGTGATGCTCTTCCCTGCTTTTAGTCCTTTCATAAGATGGTTGTGAACAAGTTTAACGACACAATTCGTGTGCTTCGTAGTGATAATGGCGGGGAGTATGATGATCGGGGAGCATTTGGTACCTATCTGTCCGACAATGGCATAATTCACCAAACCACATGCGTCCACACCTCTACTCAAAATGGCGTTGTCGACGAAAAAACAGGCACTTACTAAAAGTTGCTCGGTGTTTGTTAATTGCAATGCACCTTCCCAAGTCCTATTGGGGTGATGCAGTTCTGACTGCTGCTCATCTCATTAATCGTCTTCCGTCTCGCTCTATTTCCTATGATACGCCTCTCGGTCGTTTGGCCACGAACCACATTGTTCACACCTCTCACCTCACTCCTCGCATCTTTGGCTCGGTCTGCTTTGTGCATGTCCATACCCCACATCGCGATAAGCTGGATGCTCGCTCCCTTTGTTGTGTCTTTGTTGGTTACTCTCCCACAACCAAAGGGTATCAGTGTTATCAACCTCCTACTCATCGCTATTACTGCACTGTTGATGTTACTTTTTGTGAGGGGGAGTTCTACTTCGGTCCTCGTCAGGGGGAGACAAGTGGTAACCGTGATTGACCATTGACTCTCCTCTCCCGATTGTGGTTTCTCCTCATATTCCCACTCCTTCGGCTCCTAGCTCACGGTCGTTGCTTCTCCTTATATTCCCACTCATCCGGCTCCTATCCCACCGACCTCTGCTTACGTCCCTACCACCTCTATTCCTCTGATTCTATATACCTACTCTCGCAGACCTCGAACGGCTGAGCAAGTACAGACCGTGGTGGTTCCACCGATGTCGGTGCATGTCTCCAATCTAGATTTAGACGATGACCTTCATGTTCTCCTTGCTCTTCTTAAAGGTAAAAAGAGGTCACGAGACACCCCATTGTCAACTACATCTCTTACTCTCACCTCTCTCAGACTCACAAACCTTTTATCTCATCTCTTTCCTCTATTGTGATTCCTAAGACCTGGCAGGAGGATGTTCAAATACTTGAGTGGAAACAGGCTATGGAAGAAAAGATGAGTGACTTGGAAAAAAATGGGACATGGTGGCTCGCTCATCTTCCCCCAGGAAATCGAACTGTTGGATCACACTGGATCTTCTCTGTGAACCAAAATCAGGATGGGGTAGTGGAGCGATATAAAGCACGCTTGGTTGCTCAAGGGTATACACAGACCCAAGGAATTGACTACCAAAAAACTTTTGCTCCGGTTGCAAGGATAAATTCTATTTGGGTGATTCTCTCTTGTGTTGCGTGTCGTGGATGGGAATTACAACAGCTTGATGTTAAAAATGCATTCTTGCATGGTGATCTAGAAGAAGAAGTCTACATGCGTGTCCCTCCTAGCTTTACTAAAGAAGGGTCCAGTGGAAAGGTCTGCCGTCTGCAAAAATCCCTATATAGCCTGAAGCAATCATCTAGAGCTTGGTTTGGTCGGTTTAACAAGACCATGCTCCAACTGGGATATACCCAAGGACAGGCTGATCACATGCTCTTTATTAAAAAGAGAGGAGCTCAAGTTTCGATTCTTATTGTTTACGTAGATAACATTATCATTACAAAAGATGATCTAGAGGAGATAGATCACTTAAAAAATAATTGGGCGAAAAATTTGAGGTCAAGGATCTGAAAAAGTTGAAATACTTCTTATGAATTGAAGTTGTGAGGTCTCATCGAGGGATCTTTATCTCTCATAGAAAGTATACTCTTGATCTTCTGGGAGAAACTGAGATGTTTGGTTGTGCTCCCGCGAATATTTCTATTGAAGCTAACCATAAGATCGATGCTGACACTACTGGAAGGAAGGTGGATGTTTCAAGATAACAATGATTGATTGGGAGGCTCATAAATTTATCTCATACTTGCCATGATATCACATACGTCGTGGGGGTCCTAAGTAGATACATGCATGCTCCCACTATTCGCCATCAGCAGACAACATATCGGGTATTGAGGTACCTCAAGAAGTCTCCAGGACGTGGTCTACAGTTCTCTGCAAACCAACCTTTTGGAAATTAAAGTGTTTACAAATGTCGATTGGGTCGGCAGTCAAGACGACAGGAAGTCCACCACCGGCTACTGCTCATTTGTGGTCGGAAACCTTGTATTGTGGAAAAGCAAGAAAAATAATGTTGTGGCACGCTCAAGTGCGGAAGAAGAATATAGGGCTATGACGTAAGGAGTATGTGAGGGTTTGTGGTTGAAAACAATTCTCCAAGACATGAGTCTTCAGGTGAACAAGCCAGTCACTATCTAGTGTGACAACAAGGGCGTCATCAGTATTGCTCATAATCCTGTTCAACATGATAGGATGAAGCATGTCGAGGTGGATTGACATTTCATCAAACACCACTTGGACAAGGGAAATATATGCACTCCGTTCGTGAATTCACATGACCAACTTGTCGACGTCTTTACCAAGGGGTTAAGTCATGAGAACTTCATAAACAATACAAGCAAGCTAGGAATGATCAATATATATTCCCAACTCGGGGGGAGAGTTGAATATACGTATTTTTTGGGCACCTTTACTATATTATTTGTTTTCATTTTAGTTCACGCGTTTTGTCACGCGGTGTTTACCCTATAAATATGTATTCTCTACCCGGTTTAGGGTATTCGAAATAATATTGATTCCTCTTCTCTACTGAAACTGCACCCGGACTGGATCAATGCATAGAAGAAACCAGACGAATTTACGACACGTATATGTCTGCCAAAACTGAGGTTTGTGGGAATCCTGAAGAGAGAAAGTGATGCAGTAGCCTAGAGCCGCCCCTCTCTGTCGGCCCTACTCGGCCTCGCTAGAGGACCACGTTCTAGCGACCACTGTCGGGTTGCAGCCCAAGCACCCCACCAATGACTGCGCCTATTCTCAGCGCGGCGGGATGTTGAGGCGGGGTCTCGAACCCAGCCCCCTTGATAAATCTCTTTCCTAACAGGGACTATCACCAACTGAGCTGAGGGGCGTCTCTGGGCTACTGCATCACTTTCTCTCTTCAGGATTCCCACAAACCACGGTTTTGGCCCTACTTGGCTAGCTAGAGGACCACGTTCTAGCGACCACTATCGGGCTGCAGCCCAAGCACCCCACCCATGACCGCGCCTATTCTCAGCGCGGCGGGATGTTGAGGCGGGGTCTCGAACCCAACCCCCTTGATAAATCCCTTTCCTAACAGGGACTATCACCAACTGAGTTGCAGCTGGTGATAGTCCATGTTAGGAAAGAGATTTATCAAGGGAGCTGGGTTCGAGATCCCGCCTCAACATCCCGTCGCGCTGAGAATAGGCGCGGTCATGGGTGGGGTGCTTGGGCTGCAGTCCGGCAGTGGTCGCTAGAACGTGGTCCTCTAGCTAGGCCGAGTAGGGCCGACAGAGAGGGGCGGCTCTGGGCTACTGCATGATCTCGAACCCAGCCCCCTTGATAAATCTCTTTCCTAACAAGGATAGGCGCGGTCATGGGTGGGGTGCTTGGGCTGCAGCCCGATAGTGGTCGCTAGAACGTGGTCCTCTAGCTAGGCCGAGTAGGGCCGACAGAGAGGGGCGGCTCTGGGCTACTGCATCAAAAAGTTGGAGTGAAAACTTATAAATTTGATAAAATGTTTAGGGAAAAAGAGACGGATTTTATGATATTCAAAGCTCTAATATAATACCGGTACAATCGGCTCAATCAAGAGAATTGCTAAGATGACAATCTGGTCAATAAGAGTTTTATAATTTTCCCACGAAACAACGCAAATAACTAAGAGATGGCATCCCTTTAATAGTTTCAAAACTTATGACGAGCTACAATAATTCATGGCTTTCGGAAAAAGGAATAAGAAGAAATCTCAACCTTCCTGTCTGCATACTTCAAAATGTTCTACAAATATTCATGCAACAAGACTTGCCATGAAGATAAGAATCTAGAGGTTATCCCTATTAGTTGGATAAGATACATTCCTCCATGTAGAACTTCGTCCCAATCAAGTTCAAGAGATAACTCACATAACGAAGCCTTTGTCCTGCATGACACTTGGTTGCGTGACACTTGGTTCCCATGATTGGACTAGTGTATCACTCTGATACCATTTAATTTAGCTCAAACTCTCGAATATTGAGAGATGTATGCTTTGTTTCACAAGATTGGCGATTTTCTTCTCTTGGTGCAACTCTGAAGGAAGTCACCCATCCTAAAATTGTTAATAGCATGAACAAAAACTTAAGAGACCTTCAAAACTTATACCAAAAGGCATCTGGATGATTTATAATCCCATTTTATTGTATTTATGAGATCTTACTAACATAGAATGCATGGCAAGCTAAAATCACCAATCATGAAATGCTTTAGAAGGTACAGAATAAACCTCCACCTAAGTGGTGAATAATATTTACAATGCAAAAAAGTAACTACCTTCCCCATCAACAACTTAACAAGTTAGAATATACTAAAAAAACATAACTATAAAAATAATATTCAGGTGTAGAAAATGTGTATAAGAGGAAGTGTATGTTTATAATACTAACGTTACCAAAACATACTAGACGAGGATTACACAGCCTAAGATTACCCATATAGACTCATTATAAAAATAAAATAAGAAAAACATTTAACATTTTACCTTGTCAGGATCTTTTATTGAACCTTGTCCTCTAATATAAACACGGCAACCTGTCGAGGCTTCAACACGTTTTAGAGAATTGCCTCTGGGTCCAAGAAGGCGCCCGACAAAATTGAACTACAATCATATAAAGGTCAAGTGCAAATTCAAACTCAAAAAGCATAGAAACAATCTAGAAAGAAACCTACATTGGGATAGTTATTTACTGGAACTTCTAAGCGCAAAATTTTCTTGACAAAATATGCACTAGGAGAAGGAGGTGCTCCCTGCAAGTCCATCGACATTCTTTGGGGAAAACCCCAACTCTGCTGAAAGAAATCCATACATGTTAGAGATGATTAATTTTCTTAATAGCAAATCTAAAATTCAAAAGATAAGACAAACCAGTCATCAAAGTGGAAGAAATAATCATGCGAGATAATAAGCATTAGGCCTAGTAATCACTGCATGCAGTAGAAGTATAATCTACAATTTGATCATATCCAGTTATCCAATCTAGTGTTCTTTTACCACTAAAAAGTGTGTGTAAATATATACACACACACACACACGAGTGACAGGCACGGGGCTCCGCCCCTACGGCAAAACGCAACAGTAATCCGACCATGATAGGCATTGGACTTCACCCCTATCAATTGATTAATGTAGTTTAAAATAAACACATTATTAATTAATTAATGTGAAAAATAGTTATACATTGTTTTTTTCTTTTTGTTAAAAAAATCTAACCATTATTATGTATTATTAATCCTTCATCGTTATTTTTTAAAATTAAATTGAATGGGTTTCATACTTTCAACATTACATCTCAAATCAACTTTAATAAATTTGACATGCCTAATGGTAGCCTACAATAGTAGGTATAAGAGCTTTACTAAAAACTTTTTCAATTTTATGGATTTTCATCATTTCTTTTAATTTGAGAATATGGTGTAATTACTTAAATGGGTATTGCATTTTATTTTTTAAAATAAATGGATATATATATATATATATATATATATAAAGTCACTGGATAAAAACAATATGGGAATACTTGACAATTTTGAATGTTTCACCAAAGGCAACTTTTTTCCTTTTAATATAGTAAAGATACATAGATATTGTAGAAATCGGAAGTCCCAAAATCTTTATTGATGGAAAAAGTGTCTATACATAAGGAGAATACACAAATATATAGAAAGAGAGAAAAGAGGAGAATCACAAATACAAGATGTGGGATAAACCTAAATACAAGTGGGCCTAAATACAGGGCTTTTTCAACACTCCCCTGCAAGCTGGAACATACAAGTCGTAGGCACCAATCTTAGATAGAAACTGATGATATAATGGTCGAGGTAGGGCCTTTGTCAGAATATCCGCAACTTACCCAGAAGTTGGTACATGCTCCAATTCCAGCATTTTCATCTGAATCTTCTCACGAACAAAGTGATAGTCAACTTCAATGTGTTTCGTTCGTTCATGGAACACTGGGTTCTTGGCAATATGAATAGCAGCTTGACTGTCACAGAATAGAGTAGCCGACGAGGATACTTTAACTCCCAAATCCCTAAGAAAACTCTCAAGCTAGGTAAGTTCAGAAACAACAGCAGCTATAGCACGATACGCAGCTTCGGTAGATGAGTGAGCAACAACAGACTGCTTCTTACTGCGCCATGTAATAAGATTTCCTCCAAAGTATGTGAAAAAACTAGTAGTGGACCGTCGATCGTCAACTGAGCCCTCAGCCCGCATAGCTCGCATCAGTGTAAGCAATAAGAAATAGAGACGAGGATGACTTATACACGAGTCCTTGTCCTGGAGCATCCTTCAAGTACCTGAGAATGCGTACGACTGCCAGAAGATGAGAGACCCGAGGAGTATGCATAAATTGACTGACTACTCCAACCGCAAAAGAGATATCAGACCTCGTAACAGTCAGATATATCAGTTTTTCTACAAGGCGCCAATAGTACTCTGGATTTGGAAGTAGTGAATCGGAGCCAGATTCATGAGCACACAACTTGTGGTTGACCTCCATCGTGATTCCGAAGGTTTACACCCTGAGAGACCAGCATTTTGCAGAAGATCAATGCAATACTTTCTTTGAGATAAGACAAGACCATCAGGTCGCCTTGCAACCTCAAGACCCAGAAAGTATCGGAGGTTTCCCGAGTCTTTGATTTGAAATACAGTGTTTAAGTGTTGTTTGACTAGTTATATCCCTGTTGAATCATCCCCAGTGAGTAAAATATCATCTGCATAGACCAGGAGAATAACAGTCCGATAGATCGGTGACGGGTGAAAAGGGAGAAATCGGCCGAGATCCGTTGGAAGCCAACCTCACGAACCGCCTTACTGAACTTTTCGAACCATGCCCGAGGAGACTGTTTGAGACCATAAATAGATTTCTGAAGTAGGCATACACGAGACTCCCCCGTGGTCTCAAACCCGGGCGGTTGATGTATGTAAACTATTTTAAGAAGATCCTTATTGAGGAAAACATTTTTGATGACAAGCTGATGTAGGGGCCACTGGCGATGGACAACTAAAGAGAGCAGAACCTGGACTGATTTTAACTTGGCAACTGGGGAGAACGTTTCATCATAATCAAGGCCGTATTGCTGAGTAAACCCTCGGGCCACAAGACGAGCTTTCAGACGATCAATTGTCCCATCTGCAGCATGTTTGATAGTAAAGATCCATTTACAACCAACGCAATTGTGTATAGGAGGGAGACAAACAAGATCCCAAGTCTGATTCGCCCAGAGAGCTGTTATTTTCTCATTCATAGCAGCACGCCACCCCGGGTGTTGGAGAACCTCCTGTAAAGAGTTAGAGATAGAAATAGAGGAGAGAGAAAGAGCAAGTTCATGAAGTGGTGGAGAGAGGCGATGTAGAGAGCCAAAGTTTGACAATGAATGAGTTGTTGAAGGTGATGTCAAATCAACAGGCCGCGAGAGCACACCAGTAGAGGGAAGCTGTTGCAGGGCATCGGATGGAGGCGGACGACGAGTGTAAACATGAATGAGAGGTGGTTTGGGCCGAACTGCTGGTGGAGGGGTGGGAAGTAGGGGTGGAAGTGGAGACCTGATAGGAACCATGGGTCGAAAAGGAGGAGGAAGCAAAAAAGGATCAGTCGGAATGGCGTGAAATGGTTGATTTTCACAAAAAGTGACATCAGCAAAAGAGATATCAGACCTCGTAACAGTCAGATATATCAGTTTTTCTAAAAGGCGCCGATAGTACTCTGGATTTGGAAGTAGTGAATCAGAGTCAGATTCATGAGCACACAACTTATGGTTGACCTCCATCGTGATTTCTGATGGTTTACACCCTGAGAGACCAGCATTTTGCAGAAGATCAATGCAATACTTTCTTTGAGATAAGACAAGACCATCAGGTCGCCTTGCAACCTCAAGACCAAGAAAGTATCGGAGGTTTCCCGAGTCTTTGATTTGAAATACAGTGTTTAAGTGTTGTTTGACTTGTTGTATCCCTGTTGAATCATCCCCAGTGAGCAAAATATCATCTGCATAGACCAGGAGAATAACAGTCCTGGTAGATCGGTGACGGGTGAAAAGGGAGAAATCGGTCGAGCCCAGTTGGAAGCCAACCTCACGAACCGCCTTACTGAACTTTTCGAACCATGCCCGAGGAGACTGTTTGAGACCATAAATAGATTTCCGAAGCAGACATACACGAGACTCCCCCGTGATCTCAAACCCGGGCGGTTGGTGTATGTAAACTGTTTTAAGAAGATTCTCACTGAGGAAAACATTTTTGATGACAAGCTGATGTAGGGGTTACTGGCGATGGACAACTAAAGAGAGCAGAACCCAGACTAATTTTAACTTGGCAACTGGGGAGAACGTTTCATCATAATCAAGGTCGTATTGCTGAGTAAACCCTCGGGCCACAAGACGAGCTTTCAGACGATCAATTGTCCCATCTGCAGCATGTTTGATAGTAAAGATCCATTTACAGCCAACGCAATTGTGTCCAGGAGGGAGAGAAACAAGATCCCAAGTTTGATTCGCCCAAAGAGCTGTTATTTTCTCATTCATAGCAGCACGCCACCCCGGGTGTTGGAGAACCTCCTGTAAAGAGTTAGAGATAGAAATATAGGAGAGAGAAAGAGCAAATTCACGAAGTGGTGGAGAGAGGCGATGTAGAGAGACAAAGTTCGACAATGAATGAGTTGTTGAAGGTGATGTCAAATCAATAGGCCGCGAGAGCACACCAGTAGAGGGAAGCTACTGTAGGGCATCTGATGGAGGCGGACGACGAGTGTAAACATGAATGAGAGGTGGTTTGGGCCGAACTATTGGTGGAGGGGTGGGAAGTATGGGTTGAAGTGGAGACCTGATAGGAATGGTGGGTCGAAAAGGAGGAGGTAGCAAAAAAGGATCAGTCGGAATGGCGTGAAATGGTTGATTTTCACAAAAAGTGACATCAGCAAAAGAGATATCAGATCTCGTAACAGTCAGATATATCAGTTTTTCTACAAGGCGCCGATAGTACTCTGGATTTGGAAGTAGTGAATCGGAGTCAGATTCATGAGCACACAACTTGTGGTTGACCTCTATCGTGATTTCCGAAGGTTTACACCTTGAGAGACCAGCATTTTGCAGAAGATCAATGCAATACTTTGTTTGAGATAAGACAAGACCATCAGGTCGCCTTGCAATCTCAAGACCCAGAAAGTATCAGAGGTTTCCCGAGTCTTTGATTTGAAATACAGTGTTTAAGTATTGTTTGACTTGTTGTATCCCTATTGAATCATCCCCAGTGAGCAAAATATCATCTGCATAGACCAGGAGAATAACAGTCCCGGTAGATTGGTGACGGGTGAAAAGGGAGAAATCGGCTGAGCCCCGTTGGAAGCCAACCTCACGAACCGTCTTACTGAACTTTTCGAACCATGCCCGAGGAGACTGTTTGAGACCATAAATAGATTTCTGAAGCAGGCTTACACGAGACTCCCCCGTGGTCTCAAACCCGGGCGGTTGGTGTATGTAAACTGTTTTAAGAAGACCCTCACTGAGGAAAACATTTTTGATGACAAGCTGATGTAGGGGTCACTGGCGATGGACAACTAAAGAGAGCAGAACCCGGACTGATTTTAACTTGGCAACTGGGGAGAACGTTTCATCATAATCAAGGTCGTATTGCTGAGTAAACCCTCGGGCCACAAGATGAGCTTTCAGACGATCAATTGTCTCATCTGCAGCATGTTTGATAGTAAAGATCCATTTATAGCCAACGCAATTGTGTCCACGAGGGAGAGAAACAAGATCCCAAGTCTTATTCGCCCAGAGAGCTGTTATTTTCTCATTCATAGCAGCACGCCACCCCGGGTGTTGGAGAACCGCCTGTAAAGAGTTAGAGATAGAAATATAGGAGAGAGAAAGAGCAAATTCACGAAGTGGTGGAGAGAGACAAAGTTCGACAATGAATGAGTTGTTGAAGGTGATGTCAAATCAACAGGTCGCGAGGGCACACCAGTAGAGGGAAGCTACTGCAGGGCATCGGATGGAGGCGGACGACGAGTGTAAACATGAATGAGAGGTGGTTTGGGCCGAACTGTTGGTGTAGGGCTGGGAAGTAGGGGTGGAAGTGGAGACCTGATAGGAACCGTGGGTCGAAAAGGAGGAGGTAGCAAAAAAGGATCAGTCAGAATGGCGTGAAATGGTGGATTTTCACAAAAAGTGACATTAGCAAAAGAGATATCAGACCTCGTAACAGTCAGATATATCAGTTTTTCTACAAGGCGCCGATAGTACTCTGGATTTGGAAGTAGTGAATGGAGTCAGATTCATGAGCACACAACTTGTGGTTGACCTCCATCGTGATTTCCGAAGGTTTACACCCTGAGAGACCAGCATTTTGCAGAAGATCAATGCAATACTTTGTTTGAGATAAGACAAGACCATCAGGTCGCCTTACAACCTCAAGATCCAGAAAGTATCAGAGGTTTTCCGAGTCTTTGATTTGAAATACAGTGTTTAAGTGTTGTTTGACTTGTTGTATCCCTGTTAAATCATCCCCAGTGAGCAAAATATTATCTGCATAAACCAGGAGAATAACAGTCCCGGTAGATCGGTGACGGGTGAAAAGGGAGAAATCGGCCGAGCTCTGTTGGAAGCCAACCTCACGAACCGCCTTACTGAACTTTTCGAACCATGCCCGAGGAGACTATTTGAAACCATAAATAGATTTCCGAAGCAGGCATACACGAGACTCCCCCGTGATCTCAAACCCGGGCGGTTGGTGTATGTAAACTGTTTTAAGAAGATCCTCACTGAGGAAAACATTTTTGATGACAAGCTGATGTAGGGGCCACTGGCGATGGACAACTAAAGAGAGCAGAACCCGGACTGATTTTAACTTGGCAACTGGGGAGAACGTTTCATCATAATCAAGGTCGTAGTGCTGAGTAAACCCTCGGGCCACAAGACGAGCTTTCAGACGATCAATTGTCTCATCTGCAGCATGTTTGATAGTAAAGATCCATTTACAGCCAACACAATTGTGTCCAGGAGGGAGAGAAACAAGATCCCAAGTCTGATTCGCCCAGAGAGCTGTTATTTTCTCATTCATAGCAGCACGCCACCCCGGGTGTTGGAGAACCTCTTGTAAAGAGTTGGAGATAGAAATAGAGGAGAGAGAAAGAGCAAATTCACAAAATGGTGGAGAGAGGCGATGTAGAGAGACAAAGTTCGACAATGAATGAGTTGTTGAAGGTGATGTCAAATCAACAGGCCGCGAGAGCACACCAGTAGAGGGAAGTTGTTGCAGGGCATCGGATGGAGGCGGACGACGAGTGTAAACATGAATGAGAGGTGGTTTGGGCCGAATTGTTGGTGGAGGGGTCGGAAGTAGGGGTGGAAGTGGAGACCTGATAGGAACCGTGGGTCGAGAAGGAGGAGGTAGCAAAAAAGGATCAGTTGGAATGACGCGAAATGGTTGATTTTCACAAAAAGTGACATCAGCAGAAACAACTACCTTCCCAGTGGTGAGAGAGTAGCAGACATACCCCTTATGGGTGCGAGAGTAGCCAACAAACATAGCCTTAGTAGCACGGGGAGCTAGTTTGTCATGTGGTGGAGCAAGGTTATGGACATAACACGTACATCCAAAGATGATGGGTGTAAGAGAGAAGTGGGGCTTGAAAGGATACAGGAGGGTGAGTGGAGCCTCGAAATGGAGTACGGAGGAGTGCATGCGGTTGATGAGGTGGCAGACAGTGGAGACTACAAAATTCCAATAGATAGGAGGAACCTGCATTTGGAACAGTAGAGAACGGGCAACATCCAGAAGATGGTGATTTTTTTGTTCGGCGATGTCATTCTGTTGAGGGGTATACACGCAAGAGGTCTGATGGATAATGCCAAATTAGGCGCAGATATGCGAGAAGGTCTGACTCGTATATTCACGTGTGTTATCAGTGCGAAGAATTTTTAAAGTTGTCGAAAATTGAGTGCGAGTTTTGGTAATAAATGTGCGGAAGATTGACGGAAGTTCTGCACGGTCACGAAGTAAGTATAGCCAAGTAACACGTGAGTAATCATCAATAAATGTTACAAAATAACGATAGCCAAATACACTAGAAATCTTATACGGTCCCCAAATATCTGAATGCACTAAAGATAAAGGAACGTCGCTCTGTATACATGGAGAAGTAAAAGATACACGATGTTATTTACCAAAGATACAAGATTTACAAGAAAAGTCTTGAAGAGAAACATTGGGAAGAGCTTTCCTGAGAATCTGGAGAGAAGTATTGCTGAGACGGCGATGCCAATCAGTGGAAGAAAGAGTGGAATGAGTGGTAGGTGGAACCTTCAAGAGATACAGCCCGTTGGACAGCCGCCCTTTACTAAGTATACTATACGTTAGTCGATCCTGCACAACAAAACAAGAGCGTGAGAAAGTTACACAACAATCAAGGTCTTGTGTAAGTCAGCTAACGGAGAGAAGGTTGAATGGGGATCCCGGAACATGAAGCACCGAGGACAATGAGAGGGAAGGAGTAAGAGGCATATGAGCAACACCAGCAACCGGGGTTGTGTCACCATTAGGCACAGTAATAAACTTAGGATAAGAAGAATCCAAGTATTGAGGTAGCTTTTGTGGAGAGAGATGATGCGTGGCACCCGAGTCCACAATCCAGTGAGAGTTGTGGGAGACACAGGATATACCTTCGTTGGAGATCGAGGCTACGGACCCAGAAGATCGACTAACCACTCCTTGTAACTCTTGGAGTTGAGCACGCAACGCGGTAATGTCGTCACTGGTGGCGGAGGGAGAAGTGGTAGTAACAGAAGCAGTGAGGTGGAGAGGCAACCCATGCTTACGGTAACAGGTGGTCTCCAGATGACCGTCCCTGCTGCAGTGAGAACATTTGAAGAGGGAACGACCACCACGACCCCTTCCTCGAGACTGGCGACCGCCACGAGTCGGTGGACCACAAGCAGAAGGAGCATAAGTAGCCACGGGCTGTTGGAGGAGAGCCGGAGAGGGAGGTGGAACCATTGGTGGAGGAGTGACTTTCAGAAGCAAGGAGCAGACGTCCGAGAGGGATGGAGTAACATCGGAAGACAAGATATGAGCTCGAACACTGTGAAGATGTGAGGGAACATGAGCCATCATCATACCGATCTCAACTGCTTCCTTCTACATGCGTTGCATAGCCAAATTCGTGGTGGGAGGTTGATGTTGTATCCATGCTTCCACTAACGTTTTAGCCCGAGCAACAAACGAGGTCAAATCACCAGAACCCCCGGGATCAAGTGACTGAAGAGCACTGATTATGTCAAACATATGCTGAAGGCGGTCCTTTCCAGAGGGGAATGAAGATCTGTCCACATGGCATGAGCCGTCTCATGATACATAATCATCCGATATAGTTCAGTGTCCAGGGAGTTGAGAAGTCATGACTGGACACGACCATCATCACAGAGCCAATCCTTAGTAGGAGCAGTGGGGGGAACCTGAGTCAAGTGATGGAGAAGACCTTTAGTTTGCAAAACACGACGAACAGAGTGAACCCATTCGACGAAGTTTATTTTGCCCCGGAGAGAGATAATCGTGATTCGTAGCTCATCACGAAGCTCAAGAGGAGCCGTCGCAGCCCGTCCAGGAAGAGAGGAAGCCACTGTCAAATCGGATGAAGCCATGGATGAAACAATAGTACAAAGCTAACTGTATATAGGTAGACGACATTGGACAAGAGCTGACAGCACAACGAATAGCAGCGGATAGCACAACGGCTAGCTGTGGCGAGAAGAAGTCGCGGGTAGGAGGGCTTCAGCGACAAGGACCGGCTAGTTGCGTATAGCATAGCGGCTAGCTGCTATGAGAAGAAGTCGCGGGTAGGAGCACTTCAGCGACAAGGATCGGCAAGCAGCGACAAGAAACCACACCAACGATTAGAAGAAATCGCGAGTACAGATACTCCAGCGACAAGCAGCGGGTAGGAGAGTTCGCGAGTAGAAACCACTCCAGCGACTAGAAGAAATCGTGAGGAGAGACACTCCAGCGACAAGCAGTGGCTAAGAAAGGTCACGAGTAGAAACCACTCGAGTGACAAGCAGCGGCTAGGAGAGGTCGCGGGAAAAAATCTCCAGCGACAAGAGGCGACTAGCAGTGGTTAGGAGAGGTCGCGAGAAGAAAATTCTGGAGCGACAAATAGCGGCTAGGAGAGCAGACCGCGAGCAGAACTACTCGAGCGGCAAGCACGGAGAGACCGCGAGCAGTGGGAACACGAAGAGACCACCGCGATAACTTGAAGGAGAGTGCACAACCGCAAACCAGAGGGGGCCAGGAGAGAAACCGCACGGAGAGGCAGATAGCAGACCGCAAAGGAGCGGTTAGGGAAGAAACAAGCCGCCCAGAAGGACCGGTTTATGGCTCTGATACCATATAGAAACCGGAAGTCCCAAAATCTTTATTGATGGAAAAAGTGTCTATACATGAGGAGAATCACAAATATATAGGAAGAGAGAGAAGAGGAGAATCTCAAATACAAGATGTGGGATAAACCTAAATACAAGTGGGCCTAAATACAGGGCTTTTACAACAGATATATATATATATATATAGAGAGAGAGAGAGAGAGAGAGAGAGAGAGAGAAAGAGAGAGAGAAGAAAATAAGCATCACGGGAGTCCAAACTGCAAAATTTATCAAGGCAGTCACACCTAAACTGTAAATAGTATAGAACATTCTAGGGGTATGCCCTGCAAATAAATATGACAGTTGTCTATCCTTCTAGTATTTAAAGGGCACAAGATCATGTAATTGTTACAGAGGTTATGTAATGAAATTTGTGGGGTCAAGCATGTAGGAGAATTGCACGCCAAACCATTAAACCTCTATTTCTTGTGGTTCCTATGATTTCCTTTTATTTCTGTTATTAAATAGTAGAAAAAAAACAAAGGGATGTATAGAGTACTATTAAGAAAAATAAATCTGGCTCATTTCAGAGTTAATTGAGCACATATTCATTGACTGTCAAGAGAGATAACAGAGTAAAAGGTAATGCATATATTACATACCAAAACAACTTTAAGGACAAGTCTGAAACAGTATTTATATATAGACACACTAGCTGAAATGTCACAGGGTAATCTCGACATAAAAGAACCTCATATGCATTCAATCTATAGAATGATTTTCGCTTCATATACATGATTTACCTAAGAAAATTAATGTTATTTACTATGTATTATGAGGGAAAATGAAAACACCAATGTTACATCAAAGGATGTTCTTCCTTTTTATATTATAATAATATATACAAATATATATGTCTTTACATTATTAAAAGGGAAAAATTGTATTTGGTGAAACATTCAAAATTGCAAAATATTGCCCCATGCCCATTCAAAAAAGTCTACGAAGAATGGATACTTAAAAATACTCTATGTATTGGCTCGAACACGTATCAGATACAGGAAACACCCGGAAACGCGCGAAAACGCATTTCCGAAACTCTAGAAAACACATTTTTAAATAAATAAATAAATTTTAATTAGGAATCGCGTATCCCGCAAGCGATTTCAGTGCGGTAAAGTTGTGCCCTTATCTATTTCATTTCACACCCATCGAATTTTAGGTTTACACAATTCACAAGCTGTCGCGTTGCTCCACGCTGCTCCAGATCCCGCTCCAGATCCTGCTCCCTACTCTCGATCCCGCTCCAAATACCGCTCCCGCTCCCAGCTCTCGATCTAGCCCTACTAGTAAGCTCTTCTTCCTCCACCTCTTCTTCTTCCTTTTCTTCTTCCTCCTCTTATTCTACCTCTTCTTCTTCTTCTTCTTCTTCTTACTCTTCTTCTTCTTCCACTTCGTCTTCCTCCTCTTCTTCTTCCTCTTCTTCATACACCTCTTCTTCTGATAACTCTGAGATCATTTTGTGTTGTTCTTATATATAGTTATCAGTCTTAACAACCTATCTGGTTGTCTCTATATTTTTTCTTTTGAAGTGGTTATTGCTAGATAATGAGAATTATGAAAGCTTTGTTATTGACTGCTAGTGATTAATAGATACAATTGTATGCACGCTAATCTTCCAGTATTGGGTACTACACAAATGTATTGGTAATCTATATTCATTTTTCATTACAATTCAAGAAATGTAAGATTAGTTTGTTAGTTGTCTTATTTTTATATTAATTAATACTTAAATTTAAATAATTAAAAAAATTCAAAAACATTTCCCGTATTCTGTTTTTTTTAAAATCAAATTCTTGTATCTGTTTCGTATTGTATCTCGTATCCTGTTTCCCTCCCCATGCTACATAGAAAAAAGTATTATAATTTATTTCAAAAAAAATTAAAATACAATGTCTATTCAAGTAATTACACTCATCTCTAAATTAAAAGTAATGATGAAAATCCATAAAATCAAAAAAGTTTTTTAATAGAGCTCTCATACCTACTATGATAGGTTATCATTAGGCATGTCAGCGGTATTTTCTTAGAGATGCTATTAGCATACCACCTCCCTCCTTGATCCAAAGGCTGAAATTCGGGCCTCAAGTGTTACACCACGCAATCCTAATGGCTCCTCATATATCTTTGTATATATAGTATAGATATATATAGGAAAAATTACCAAAACTTCCCTTGAAAGTTAGCATAATTATATATTGCACCCCTCTTATTTTTGAAATTGCAAAAACCTCCCAAGTTCATATTTCATAACATACATGCACAAAACTATCTCCTTGGAGTAAATCTTCGGGGGGGGGGGGGGGCTTTTTGTGAATGGATAAAATGAAATGTAAACTTGCAGGGGAGGTTTTTGTAATTTCAAAAGTAAGAGGAGTGAAACCTGTAATTTAGCAAAATTAGAGGGGAGGTATCGGTAAATGGCCATATATATATATACACACACATACATACATACTAACATACATATATATATATATATATGTATACATATGTATATATATAGGATACTGTTCAAATGCGAACTGTTTGCACAGGAAGAAATGCGAACCAAGGCGGTCGTCGAAGGCTTCGGGCTCGCCGGCCACCGGCCGCCCAGGGTTGGTCGGCGTTTACGCCGACGAACCCAGGGCGGACGGTGGCCGGCGAGCCCGAAGCCGCCGCCGGCCGACCTAGTTTGCATTTCTCCCCTTTGTTTTTTTCGTTGGTCGCCGCCATGGATATCGCCGTCGTTTAGATCAGATTGGTCAGAAAGACCCACGGAAGAAGGCTCTGACCCTCTGTTGCCGCCGGATCTCGATCTCGCTGCCGTCGTTGGATCTCGTCTGGTTCAACAATGACGATGAACAGCTCGCATCTCGCCTATCTGCACCTATATATATATATATATATATATATATATATATATATATATATATATATATATATATATAGCATCTTCGAACGGGCTTCGCCCGTTCTCGATGCGACGTTGTGGGCTTCGCCCGCAACCAAGCGGGTTTCGCCCGCTTAACATTCAAGTGGGCTTCGCCCGCCCCCTGACAAAATTTAAAAGTATTTAAAGCAATTATTTAAAATTTTATAATTTAAAAGTATTAAAATTTTATTAAATAGAAATTTTAATAAATTTATTAATTATTTAAAGAATATAAATAAATTATAAAATAAAAAACCAAATTATATAATTCGTACCCGACCCCCCCCCCCCCTTCCGCCTCCGCTTTTCTGCCCGCCGATGCCGCCGCCGGCTGCCTGCCCGGCACCCACGGGGGGTTGGGGGGGGGGGGGGGTCGTCGGCCTCCGACAAACCCGTCGGGTGTGTTCCGGCGGCGAGCGGGCAATGCCACTGTCGGCGGTGGCCCTGCCAGTGAGCCCTAAAATTGGAGCTTACAGGCAGGGTCACCGCCGGCGGTGGCCCTGCCCGCTCGCCGTCGGACAACCGGCGACGGGTTTGCCGGAGGCCAACGAACCCCACCGGTGGGCGCCGAGCAGGCCGCCGCCGGCAGCGTGGTGAAGTCGGCGAACGCGCGGGTGAGGCAGTGGATTATCGGGATTTCAGGATCGCTGGTTTTTGGAGGAATCTTTATTTGCAGTCGAGATTTTTTAAATCCGACGGCCTGTTTTTGGAGATGTTTGATCGGACGGTCCAGATGAGATTCACGGTGTGCTTCAAAATATGCATATTATTTTAAATGATAAAGATATATTAAAGAAATAGTTTGGAGTAGAAGAGTTAATCTTAGTCATCCAATATGTGCCAAACTTTTAATCACAGTCATCCAATGAAGAGAGAGAAAGAAAAAGTGAGGATAGAGGGGGGAGGGGGAGTCTTTATATCCCTCCTATCATACATGAGAGAGGGGGAGAGAGAGAAAGAGGGATAGAGAGAGGGAGAGAGAAATTGATTTTTTAGATAAAAATATACATTTTTACAAATTAAAAATAGAAATATTGATTCATATTTTTTACAGTCATTTTAAATACTCATATGTATATGTTTTGAATAAAAGTAATAAAAATACAATTGCATTATTAAAATATATTGAAATTGATTAGAAAATTATAAAAGTTATATTTTTGGATACAATTGTATTGTTGTAAAAAAGTACAATACCTTGGCTCGCTCATATGCGGGCGCAACCCGCTCGAATACGGGCACAACCAGCTAAAAGTCACGGCCAAAGCCCGTGCGGAGCTGCTCGTATATACATAGAAAGAGAGAAAAAAAGAGACATTTGGGCCACATTTCTCCGTCGTCAGGTTATCCATGTTCTAGCACACACATATTGACTATAACACTTGCACCCTCTTTGATATCAATAATATCCTAGGAAAATACATTAAATGAATCTAAGATCAAGTGTACTCCCCACCGTACCCAATTTGTGAACAAAACATGCGCTTCCAAAGGTTTGGGGGGCAATGGATTTGTGGTCATTAGCTAAAGTGGCACTAGGTAGAGATGTAGATGAGGTGAAGGATGTAAATAACTAAATATACATGTATTTTCCACCATATGATTTGAAGCTTCTGAGTAAATAATCCAGGTCCTTTTGGTGGGAGAAGAAAGCAAGTAATAGGAGTACCTGAAGTCTAAACAAAGGTAGTTGTGGATGAAGATGGATAAGCTAGCTGGGAATTAGTCTGAGAGTGAATCAACCGCACATACTCATTTCTTGGAGAGTGTCACATGTCTGTCATATAAAATCAAAGTATGCATATCATTAATAAGAGATACACTTGCTCCATTATTCAAAGGTATACCATTAAGCTTCCAACATTTGCATATTACATGGTATTCCTCTCCATGCTGAAAACATTTAGGTCTACCGCAACCTCCCCATAAATTTTGTTGAAATTCTTGCGGACAATTCATGGAGTTTCAAAAAGTCGTGCGCCCCCAAATAAAGAATCTTGGTGGTGGAAAGAGAAAGTGCAAGACAAAGTGAGGGCAAAGAAGGTCAACTATAAATCACTCTACGCTTGTAGGAATGATGAAAACTTAGCCAGGTATAAAGTCGTCAAAAAAAACTAAACAGACAGTAAATAAAGCAAAACGTCAATCTTATGAAGAATTTTATAAGCGACTAGATACCAAAGATGAAGAGCGTGACATATATAAAATTGTTCGAGCTAGAGAAAGAAAGATAAGAGATTTAAGTCAAGTAAAATGCATAAATGATGAGACATATACAGTTTTGACGGTTGATGTGGATATTAAAAAGCGATAGAAAAGATACTTTTATAAATTCTATAATGAAACAAACGACAATGAATTGAACTTAGAAGAGTTAAGTAAATCAGAGAAGTATAAGAACATAACGTTTTATCGTAAAATTCAATTATCAGAGATAAAAGATGTTCTAAATAAGATGAAAAATGGAAAGACGGTTGGGTGAGACAATATACCCATCGAAGTATGAAAATATTTAGAAAATGAAGGAATTTTATGGCTTACATGTTTTTCAATAAGATACTGAAGTCAAAGAGGATGTCAGACCAATGAAGAGAAAATATCTTGATACTTTTGTATAAGAATAAAGGGGATATACAAAATTTTGTTAATTATAGAGGAATTAAATTGATGAGTCATACCATGAAACTATGAGAACGAGTAATAGAAAGAAGATTAAGACGATAGACTGACATCTCGGAGAATCAATTGGATTCATGCCAGGGAGCTCGACCATGAAAGCTATACATCTCTTGAGGAGACTCATTGACGACTATCAAGAAAGATAACAAGATTTGCATATGTTGTTTATTGATCTTGAGAAGGTTTATGATAGAGTTCCAAGAGAGATCTTATGGAGAGTTAGAAAAGAAAGTGTAAATATATCATATATTGAGACAATAAACGATATGTATACAAATTTAGTGACACAGGTGAGGACATTTGGAGGATTAACACAGGAATTCCGTATCACTGTTGGCTTACATCAAGGTTCAGCTTTAAGCCCTTATCTCTTTACCCTTATCTTAGATGAGCTCACCAGACATATCCAACAAGAAATACCTTGGTGTTTATTGTTTGCGGATGATACCGTTTTGGTTGATGAGACGTGCGAGGGTGTAAACGCAAAATTTGAATCTTGGCGAGATACTTTAGAAAAGAAGGGTTTTAGGTTGAGCAGGGCAAAGAAGGAGTATATGGAGCATAAATTAAGCAGTACAAGAAAGACAGATGACTTCGTTATTAAGTTTGGTGATCAAGATATTTCCCGTAGTGAGTGCTTTAAATATCTTGGATCGATAGTTCAAAAAGACGGAGGTATTGATAAAATATGACACATAGAATCCAAGCGGGTTGGTTGAAGTGGAGAGGCGCGTCAGGAATCTTATGTGATCGTAAAGTACCACTAAACTTAAGTGCAAGTTTTACCGTACTGCAATTAGACCCGCGATGCTCTATGGTTCTGAGTGTTGGGCAGTGATTGTGTACATGAGGAAAAATGGGAGTTGCGGAGATGAGAATGCTTAGGTGGATGTGTGGACACACGAGATTGGATAAAATTAGGAATGAAAGTATCAGGGATAAGACGGGAGTAGCACCAATTCAAGAGAAGATGTGAGAAGCACGTTTAAGATGATTTGGACACGTACAAAGGAGACCATTAGAGGCACCTGTTAGGCGTTGTGAGAGTCTAGTCACTAGGCATGTTAAACAAGAGAGGGGTAGACCAATAAAGGCTTGGAATGAAACTGTAAGAAAGACATGAAGTAATTGGGCATTAGTGAGATTATGACAAAAGATAGGGCACAATGGCGACAAAGGATTCATATAGCCGACCCCACTATAGTGGGATAAAGGCTTGAATGTTGTTGTTGTCTTGTGGACAACTCCATCTACTGCCGCCACATCATCCATGAAAGCTACCAGGATCAGTCTAAAAATTGTCATGTAAACCCACACAATCTCCAATACCACGTCCCCAATGCCTCCTCCACGACCTCTATCAACATAGTGTGAGAGCAAACAGAACTCTAAGAAGTCTAAATGTAGAGCCCTTAGTACTCTCGTGTCATTTTCAAGATCCTAGAGCAGGTCCTCCTTCATATATTAACTTAGTTTTTTGAAAATTCAGCAAAATGACAATGATAGTTGAGTATCCCCATCACCATGGTAGTTATAAGTGTGTGATACATCATACACCTTGCATTGTTTTTTCCTAAAGTCCAATAAATCTACATAGTTCAAAATTTCTTTCACCTGTCTTACATTAAGAAACTAAATCCCCCACTAGAGGCTCTATACAATCCCACAGTAGATTCACCAAATTCGCATCATTTGAATGCCAATCTAAACGTTGAGAGGTGTTCTCATCTGGAGGGTCCATAGTGAGATGTCGTCCTTTCCTACTCTTTAAGGCTCATCATCACTACATTTCGCCACTGACTACAATTTTTCAAACCCTTCTAATTTCTATTAGTTAATTGTGTATGAACATCGGTTACAATTGTCTTATCAAACTCCGAGGCTCCATGGTAACAAAACGACGACTTGCATCCAAAGGGACACATTGATGGTAATCACCCGGTGTTGAAGACTAAAAATTTGAAAGAAAGTGATGTTAACGATCCATTAGTTCCTTCTATTAGCAGCACTTGCCCTAGATCTAGTTGAGAAGTAGCCAATCACATCAGTAGTAGGAGATGTGGGCACTTGCCCTAGACCACGACAGAAGCACTTCTCCTAGACCACGACAACAACAGACTGGTTGGATCGGAGGAAGAAGTAACAGACTGGTTGGATTGAATGAAGCGGCAGCAGAAGGATTTTATTGGCGGAGGCAGTAGAGGATGGTTCAGATCAGTTTCAAGGAGATCGAGCAATCATCAGTGAAAGCAAAGGATCCATTTATTTGATGACCTCCAGCAAGTTCTAGTACTATGTTAAGAAGATCAATCACTAGACTACAGTGAGGTTGATAGAAGATCGGTTGAAAGAACAGACGTGAGACGATGGCAAAAGATTGATTGTCAATTGTTGAAGAGGAAGTCGGCCCTCATTCAATGCTCAATAATACTCATTTGATGGCGGCTTTTGAGAGGAACAGATTCATGTGTTGTTCGGGTAGTCGAGAAAATTGATCAAATTTTTTTATCTCTACTCTGAGACCATATTAAAGTAAAATATTAGTCTATTCAATGTCATAAAAAGGGGGTATCCTCTATATTAAAAGAGGGACACATTAATGATGTATGGTGTTGTCTATTGCATCATTAATTGATTTTCTTTTTTACATGGCATAATATGGTTTAGAATTGTGCTGAATACCTGAAGATTTTGGTTTTTTACTTCAATTCCTGCATATATGAATGAGTTATGCTGTTCTCTGTTGCATCATTAATTCATTGTGTTGATCTGTGTTCCTTGGAATGATAAATGCATACTTGTGAATAAATTAAATTATTGAGTTTTACTTTTACTTTAGTTCCAGCACACATGAATGTGATGTATGTTACTCCTTTTGGCATAATAGAATCATTACCTATTAATGAAAATGAAGTTAATATATGTAGTAGGATTAATAGATTACATGTGCATGCTCAGGTAAATATAAAATCAAGTTTGATTACTACAAATACTTAACGATAATTCATTCTTTGAGATAAATTAAGATCCCATGAAGGAAATAAAATGAATTGTAGATGTAAGTGTTGAGTTGGTGTTATATTTTTATTTTCTTTGTGTAACAATTTGCGGTACTAATGTTGTATGGGTTGGCTATATATACCCAAACCTTATGTATGGAAATCAATCTTTTCTCTCATTCTCACATTTCAACATGGTATCAGAGCCTTAGGGCTTCCCGATACCGCGCGTCTGCCTCGCTCTTTCCGCCGCCACTCGTTTCCGCCTCGCCTCGCTCGATCCGCCCTGTTCCCCTCTCCACCGGATCGGTTCGTGCATCGCGTGCTCCGCCTGCCTGCGGGATCCGTCCCGTCTCGCGCGTTCCGCGCGCCGCTCGATCCGCTCGGCCGCCCGCTCTCCCGCTTCTTCCGGTTTCTTTCCTTCTTCCCCTCCGTTCTTGGCCTCGATTCCTTGACACCGGCGATGCGATGAACATGTCACTTCCGGTATCTCTCTTTTTCTTCCCTCCCCCCTCTTTCTATGAGGCAGCCCTAGTTTCTATCTAGGCTTTCTTTTCTTGTTTCCTGGTTCCCATGGCCGACCCTGATGGATCTCCTACCATGTCTTCCGCCACCGGTGTCCCCCGGCCTCTGTGACATCAAGTGCTTTCTCCCGCCCTGGGCATGATCACAATACTCCTCAGATTACGACAATCCGTCTGGATGGTACTAATTATCTACCCTGGGCTCGGGCTATTACCCTTGCTTTGAAGAGCCGCCGATTGTTTGGGTATGTCATGGGCACCACACCTACCCCTACCTCGGATTCCCCTGATTGGGTGCAATGGGAATCAGAGAATTCTCTCGTCATGTCTTGGTTGACGAACTCCATGGTTGACTCCATCGCCCGCAACTATTTGTTCCTGGACACTGCTGCTGCTATTTGGCGACGAGCCGAGACTACTTATTCGTGCCGGGGCAATGCTGCCCAGATATTTCAGCTGCGCCGAAAGATTTTCCTTCTCCGGCAAGGCGATCGTCCTCCATCGGCCTACTATCTCGAGTTCACTCAGTTATATCAGGAGTACGACCATTTTGATTCGCTCACTCTGGTGTCACCTGAGGATGAACTCCTGGTTCGCGCGCGCGGGAAGATCGGAATAGAGTTTTTGAGTTTCTTCATGGTTTGCATCGGGATTTCGACCAGATCAGTGTGCAGATTCTTGGCCGCTCCCCTTTGCCCTCTCTTCCCGAGGTGTTCAGTTTGGTTCAGCAGGAATTTGATCGCCGGCAAACTTGGGCTCCTGATCTTCCTCCAGATGGTTCTGCTTTGGCGGCCCAGTTTGGTCCTCGGGGGCCTCGCGATTCTCGATCCAGGCCAGTGACAAGGATCACTTGCTCTGTGACTATTGTGGGAAGACCCGCCATACACGGGAGACTTGTTTTCGACTTCATGGGTCCCTACACCCCGTGGTGGTCCTCCCTCTCGTGGAGGCCGTGGATCTGGACGCACTTCCGGTCGTTCGCCTCAGAATCGCTCCGCGCACCTATCTGATGGTTTCGAAGAGCCACAGCTTCCACCTGCCTTGCCTGGCCCTACACTGACTTTGTCTGCTGATGAGGTTCTTGCCTTCCGCCGCTTAATGCAAGGACAGTCACCTGCGCCTCCTGCTCCCTCGTCTTCCTATGCCCATCAAGGGCCTCCAGGTGCTCATGCTGTTTCGACTCGTCCCTCTACTCATTGGATCATTGACTCTGGAGCTACGGATCATATGACTGGCTCCTCCTCAGGTTTTGTGTCCTACCTTCCATTGTCGGGTCGGGACAAGGTGAGCATCGCGGATGGATCTCTCTCTCCGATTGCCGGGAAGGGTTCCATACCATGCTCCTCCCTAACCCTCTCCTCGGTTCTTCATGTTCCAACCTTCACCCGCAATCTCCTTTCCATAAGTCATATTACTAATTCTATGAACTGTTCAGTAACCTTTTTTCCTTTTTCCTGCATTTTTCAGGACCTGACGACGGGAACGGTGATTGGAACTGGTAAACTGGTGGATGGGCTTTATGTGTTCGATTCCTCCACCCCGAGCTCTTCATGCGGATCAGGCTGCTACTCTGGAGACCTGGCACTGTCGGCTGGGCCATCCATCTACCTTTTCTATGAAACGTTTATTTCCTAGTTTTTCATCGGTTGTCCTTGATAATTTTCATTGTGACGCTTGTGATAGTGGTAAACATCATCGCACTTCTTTTCAGCATGTTTCTTCTCCCAGTTCTGCTCCTTTTCATTTGGTGCATAGTGATGTGTGGGGCCCTTGCAAAGTTGCGTCTATTTCTGGTTGTTGTTGGTTTGTGACGTTTATAGACTGTTTTTTCGCGTACTACGTGGGTTTACCTGATGAAGGCTAAGAATGAAGTGTTCTCCTTATTCCGCCGTTTTCACAATATGGTCTCCACCCAGTTCACGACTCCTATCAAACTCCTCCGCACCGATAATGGTCGGGAATTCGTGGATTCTGCTTTCGAGCAATACTTGGCTGATCACGGGATTATCCATCAAACATCCTGTGCCTACTCCCCTGCTCAGAATGGAGTGGCGGAAAGGAAAAATCGCCACCTCCTGGAGGTTGCCCGATGTCTTCTCCTTCATATGCGTCTCCCACAGTATTATTGGGGTGATGCTGTGCTCACCGCGGCGTATCTCATCAATCGTATGCCTTCCCGCGTCCTCGGTTTTAAAACCCCTCTTACCACGCTTGGTGTACCACCTACTACTCTACAGCCTCGTGTGTTTGGATGTGTTTGCTTTGTCCATATCTACCACCGCTCGAAACTTGATGCCCGTGCGCACAAGTGTGTCTTCATCGGATATTCTCCTACTCAGAAAGGGTATAAATGCTATGATCCTGTTCGCAAGAAGATCTTTGTCACTATGGATGTCACTTTCCGTGAATCTGAGAGCTATTATGGGTCCTCACTTCAGGGGGCGCCTCCTTCTCCATCGGAAGTGAATCCCTAGCATCTTCCCTGGACACCATCCCTCTACCTATTCCTCCAGCATACTATCCCACTCCGCTTGCTCAGCCTACTCCCACTACTTCATGTACCCCACCTGTAGAGACCCCGGTCCATATACCACTACAGGTTTACTCTCGTCGCCCAAAGGATTCGAACACGCGGCCCTTCATCTGGATATCTGACCACCCACCTGACCCGTCGGAAGGTACTTCTACTCAGCATCCTCTCTCCCAATTCGTGTCTTACACTTCTCTAACGGCCTCCCATGGAGTTTTTGTTTCCTCCTTGTCTTCTGTTTCTATCCCAACTTCGTGGCAGGATGCTATCTCCGACGACAGGTGGAAGTTAGCCATGTTTGAAGAAATGAATGCCCTGGAGAAGAACAACACATGGGATCTGGTTCAATTACCTCCAGGAAAGAAAGTAGTTGGATGCAAATGGGTGTTTGCTGTAAAACAGAACCCATCTGGGGTTGTGGAACGATACAAGGCAAGATTAGTGGCGCGGGGCTATTCTCCGACTGAGGGCATTGATTATCAAGAGACATTTGCTCCGGTAGCCAAGATGAACTCGATCAGGATCCTTATGTCTTGCGCGGCATGCAAAGGATGGAAACTCTGCCAATTAGATGTGAAGAACGTCTACCTTCATGGCGATCTAGAAGAAGAGGTGTACATGGCTCTCCCTCCGGGGCTCACCCCACGTGGATCCACAGGGAAAGTGTGCAAACTACGGAGACCGTTATATGGCCTAAAGCAGTCAGCCAGAGCATGGTTCGGGAGGTTTCCATAAAGCCATGCGTAGTTTTGGATACACCCAGAGTA